>CAJPEV010000159.1:0-35233 GCA_905338385.1 Darwinula stevensoni
CCCCCCCCCCCCCCCCCCATCTTCGAGCTACGCCAGTTTTTAGCAGCGGAAAAAAAAACTTACAGGCCCATGAGCCTTTCTGCCGAATATGTCACATCTGGGAGCCTTTCCAAAAGATACGGTCGTAAAGCCAATTTAAAAATAATAATAATAATAATAATAATTTTGTTAAAATCCTCTGAAAGCCAAGATTGGGTAAACTACTTTAGTTGGATTTTGAGATGGTGGAGCATAGACCATTACTGCACTCGAGGTGTAATGATCCACCTGTAAACTTTGTAACGGGACAATGCATGCCTCAGATAGTTGTTCTGAAAAAAAAAATCAATCATCTCAACAGCTTGAGTTTATGAATCTTATTTTTGCTCGAATATACGAATCTTACTTTCTCCCATAGAAAACTTTTTTTTTAAATCACCCTATATATACAGGGTGTCCCAAAATTCAGTTTACCGAAGGATTTTCAACTTTGTTATAAATGTTGTGATATCATTGATTTGGTTATTAATTATCATTATTGTCAATACATGTTTTTATTTTAAAATTCATTTTAGGTGGGGATGGATAGACGCATGCCAGATAGCCAGCGGATTTTTGAGCCTAAAAAATGGTGGATGTCCAGAATAAATTTTAAAGTAGGGAAAAAAACAGCTTTCTATTATAAATTTCCTGATGCAAACGCTCCAAGGCAGACGAGAAATTCGCGAGCTTGGCTATAAGTTTGAAATTTTGTATCCTGGTGGGCTGTAACTTTAAAATTCGAGGACAAACAGGGCCAGCAAGGGTCCAAAAAGAGCCCCGTGTGCATGATAGGGTCAATTGTCGAGTCGACAAATCGTTCAATTAAAACAAATTCAGCAGCTGCCCCATACCCCAGCTCTGGGTATGGGCATAGGCGCCGAACCCATGGGGGCAAAGGGGCACGTGCCCCCCAGAGAATGGTCAAAGTACAACAAAAGTATGGCACATGGAACATGGAGAAACAAATGCTGTTTCACGAAAGTTATGAAAAGTATGATATTTCTATAAGTTTAGCGCTCCAACTTTAGAACTCCAACATGGACCCTTAGTCCTCTCCATGCCCATCCCCCCTTCCCCACCCCCCTCCCTCCCATCAATGTTCAGGAGTCGGGACCTGTGCGTATGGGGCATCCCACGAGCCCAGTTGTCACGCACACCCTCCACTCACCAGCAACTGAATCAGCAGCGGTGACGATTGGAAGGGAACTGGCGAACCGCGCGTGCGCAGACGGGTGCGATCAGGCCGCGCATGCGCAGTAAGTCCACTGCTAGCGAGGCTGGTGGTCGAAATGATGGGTGATCCTCGAGGCTCATTTCGAACTTGAAGTTTCGATATTGCATTTATCTTTGGCACGGCTTTCGTGGAAAATGAGCCTAGTTTGAGTCCCGCCCGAAACCTGCAAAGAAATTTTCCGGATTTCACGAAAAGTTTCTCCGCGTTCAATTCGTACTAATTGCTAAACAAATTTTGTAAAGAGCCATCGGCCTAACGAGCCCCGCCCACGGGGCTCGTTAGGCCTATGGCTATTTTTAGAATCGGCTGTCGAACTGTGCGGGTTCAAGCCGGAGCAGTATTCTGGTACTGGCAGTACTTGAAGGCAGGGCCGTGCCGAGGATGTTTGGCTGCGGGATATCAATCCATCTACCCCAGCACCAACACTAAATAATGTATTTATTTATATATAAAAATAAATCAAAACATTTCATATATTTAGTTCAGTCAAGTTCAGAATTATATTTAATTGAAATAAAATGAATCAATATACGTTCTACAGTATATTTGGCGGCCAATCGTCGTCCTGTGCCGATTGGCCGCCGCTCGCAGCCCCCTCGGTGCGCCCCTGCTCGAAGGGCCACGGTTTCCCACAAGTAACGTCACACCGGTTTTTTGCCGGCAAAAACTGGAGAAAGAACAATTGAATCAATTTTATTTTCATGCCGGAGTCCCTTAATTCATGAGAATCGACTGAAAACTAAAATGGACGAACGTGGTGAAAACAGGAAGAAAACCAACTTCATCGCCGGAAGCTAAAGCAGCCCACTGCTTTGTCCTCGTCCAGCTTTTCAATTACCAATTCAATTGGCCGGAGGAAGAGTAATGCGTGGTCCCAAAGTTCCAAATGAGTTTTTTTCCGCTTCGACAGGCTTAATATGGTAGGGAAGTGCAGGGAACGAATGGCAGACGAAATATGCGAGGCGGAAGGAAATTTCGGTAATTTCGTTTTGAGATTCTCGTGAGTCGGTCGGCAACACTGTCGCGTCAACGCGCGTGTGGAAACACTGCCGCGTACGACACAGCCCGCTCTTTTCGTTTTGCGGAAATCATGCTTCGATTGCCTCCGTTAAAGGGGCCAAAATCCTGTCGGTTTGATGTCGTTCCTCGCCGAGGCTGAGGCTCGAGAGGATCCTTGTGCGAGAACGGCCGTTATCTAACTTCCGTTATCATTATCACAGCACTAGTTCCCAAGAGTTAGCTAGAATTGCAGTAACGCCTCCGTATGGAACATTCATTCAACTTTCCGATGAAGTCGGCGGAATAAAGATTCGTAGCATAACTTCCACGCAATGAGAGAGTAGGCCAATAAGAGGTGGCGCTGGAAATGCTAACAACCCCTAGGCAAGATTGCGAATGTGCGAGCAAACGAGTGGATGTCACCCGAATAAACATCTTGCAGGGTACTGATTAGAGCTACCTCTGTTTTTTCTTTGCATAACTACATTGGAATGAGGAAATGGATATTAAATCTTTTGACAGCAGTGGAAAACTCGATGAATACAGGGAAGCTATTGCAATATTTTCAGACTCTCGAGAAACTACGTAGTGAAGCGTTAAAGATAACCGATTTTTTTTGGCCCATCCTGCATCTTTTACTCTCTCATTAGTTGCGGTCGCGCGCTCTGCTCGGGGTGGGGGGGGTGGGGGGGGGGGGGGGACGCGGTGGGTCAGGATTTAAGTTACCCTTCTGAATCACTCATTCTTCAAGCAAGGCTTGCCTGCTAGCGAAAATACTCTATTATGCCTTTTGTGGACGAAAATGTCAGTATGTAGAGAGTTCGCCGCAGCGTCGGGTGTCGGTTTGGCACTTCTTCAAACCTCCCCGGGGTGGCGAGGACGTGAGCCTTTTCTCAAGCTTGGTGGCCGTTTTCGGAAAGCATCGATTCCATCTCATGCGATACGGGTTTATTATTCGATCCAGGGTCTCTTGGGCATAAGCGTAGCACGGATGGAAAAAGTGGGAGAGGGGGCACATGCCCCCTCTGGTCCCTTCGACGCTGCGCCGATACCCGTGGGCCAGTTTGGGTCCATTCGCACTTGTTGGCTGTGGAACGGGAAGGGGCGCTGTTAAATCCTTGAAGATCGAAGTAAAAGGTGTACCAATAAGTATGCTGCAAGGGCTTCGAAGCCTTACTTTTTCAGTCAGAAGTGGTGATAGGCTTATTAAGATTTTCGATTCTACCTCCCTAGCCCCTTCTGAACGTTGCCACTCGTCATGGAACTTGAGCGACATCTGCCTTCTCAAAATGAATTCACCGACGGAATCAATGACAATCAAATTAAGTAATTCGCGATTCCACCACAGTAAGGAGAGAGAATTCAATTTTAAAAATTTGTGTGCGGAAATTACCCACCGTAGGAGGATCAAAAATATATTCTGCAAGGGTAATCCTGGCATTACATTCCCGGGGTTCTCGAATCAAGACGAGCATCTCGGGGAAAGGGAAGAAGGACCCGGGCTTCTCGGTCGTTCTCGGGGCATCCCGACGTCTCCTCGCGTGGCCGGGTCCTTGCATGCTTTTGCCTTCCTTGGGTACTGCGTTTTGGTACGGGCCTCTCCAGTGGCGTATTTTATGGCCCCCCCCCCCCCTGCCCCCTTGAAGGTAATAATTTTCTCGAGTAATAATTTTATTATACCCTGATAATAATAATAGTTATTACCTGGTAATAATTTTTCCTGATATCACTCGGGTGGGGTTTGGCGCCCCCGTTCTGCTGCCTTGCCTCTCCTGACTCTTCAGCCTAAATACGCCACTGGACCTCTCGCATAGAATTCTACTAGCTCGGAATTTATAGGTAAATGAGACTTGGTGATTGTTGAAGGTACTATAATTATGGAAACCTTGGTCGTCACAATATCTAGTGTGGGCCCCAAGGCGGAGGTGCCCATCGAAGGATAATAGGGGGAGGAGCCACCTACTCTCCTACACCTCCCACCTCCAAGAGACGTCCTCCTGACTTGGACGTGCAAAATAAGAACTCAGACCTCCAGGAGACACGGCTGACAGTCTTTCTTGTTTCTGCAAGTATGCGTGGATCTAATCTTCCTCTGTGAGTCGGCGGGGTGGATGAACGAATGTGAGTTGACCTTTAGCGGTTTTACATTTTATAACATTTGTTCCAGTTGTTTCATCTCGTATTTCGTGACGGATCCCACCGGTAATGTGGACACTAAATTGGAGTCGGGTAATTAAGCAACGCCTACATATGAACACATCAGGAACGCCCACGCTATATATCTGGGCCAAAATGAAAGAATAAAAGTGTGCTTGGTCCACTTATACAGGCCTCACGATATCATTTTTATCCCTTTTAATTAGCATATTTGTCATATTTTGCCCATGTACATTTTAAAAAATCGACAAAGCATAATTTGCCATAATGCAGTGTATATATCCAGGAATCCCATGCATGACATTCCAGGCCTCAGAGTCGATTGTTTTGACCCTAATCCTCCTAGCACAAAAAGCATTTCCTGCCCTGGGAACGAAGGTCCTGGTCGACTTTCGGCGACATGCCATCCCGAAAAGATCACCTAGCTAACTAACAGGCAGTCGCCGAACGCAGGAGAACGCCATGGAACACGCGATTCCCATTGGCCCTCGCCGCTCGTCTTCGAACCGAGGCAAAGCGGTGGCGGGGCGCTCCCGCTCCCTAGCTCTTCCACCCCCTCCCGGCAAGAGTTTGCACGAGGCGGAGAGTGTTGGCGGAGGCCCGGTAGTAAGTACCCGCCTGGTGTAGTAGGGCTCACAGGGCCTTTATGCACTGAGGATGGCGTCCGCGCTCGATCAGTTCATAAACCGTATCCTTTTCTCAGACAATTATCGTAATAGAATTAGGTATAGGCCTAGATAGAGTTAGCCCTTAACGTTAAGGTTGAGAAATTATATGTCTGGTTCGGCCTCGGCTAATCGCAACCTCTTAATATCGACCTAGTTTAGGTGATGTGAAGGAGCTCAGGCCTAACTTTACCCCCACGTGTTGGGGGAGGGAGCCATTGAATTTCAATTCATTTTATTCAAAGGACAACAGTAGCTTTCAGCTACTGTTAACACGGCTTAGGGCCCGTTCTCTTTGTTCCTTCAAGTTAAGTTGGCAGTGTCCATTGAAATGAGACCATATACCCATTCCTGTTTGATCAAACTTGTACGGCACTCTTAGACCTAACCATGAGCAGATGGTGATTAGAAATGAATTCATATCACTTTTAATATGGATTCCCTTGGCCTGACATTTCAATTGTGAGAGAGATCCTCTCAGTCTGCTGCATAATGGGAAGCATTTCTCTGCTTTTTGTAGGATTGGTTGCCCTAGATTTGAAGGAATTAGAATGTTTGTTTCCAACAATTCATTGAAGATGGTGCCAAGCCCTATTTATGGTTTCACCATTTGGAGGCTTCTTCATCTTTTAGGTCATTCTCCAACATGTCATTTTGAAAATATGTCCTTTTGCTCATTATTTATTAAGGTTCATTGTACAAACCAGGTTTTACCTTGGGGATTTTCCAATTGTTTATACCAGTTATGAATCTGATTAATGATATTATTTGGTAATTCTGTACTCTTGCATCTTGGATTGCAGGTAGCACACCATATTGATCAAATATTAGCTCATTGACTAAATGTTTGACATCAAAGAGATATAGGTCAAAATTGCATCCATATGCTGCAATGCAATGTTATACTAGAAAAGGGACTGACCATTGCATACACAAGCATTGGAGCTCCATTTTTCATTGCATGCATTTCATTCCACTAAAATTTTTCAAATGAGTAAGAATTCAGTATTGGATAAGGATCAATATCCAATGCTGGTTCAGTATCAGTTTCCATCAAGAAGCTAAGATATGTAATTCATGGTCTACAGTTACAGGAGTTATTGTTGGTGTTGATGCATCCATGTGATAGGAGATGTGTCTCGTAGCATATGTCTTTGCCACACGAATAGTTGCAAATTTCAGCTGCTTAACATTTTTGTTAACAAGAGCCAATTCAAGGTTTGTGCCAGACCTGAAAGTTCTGATAGTGGAGGAACAGGGGCCTTGACTGTATCATTTTAAATATTCAGCCAATAGTACTCCTGATATTAATCTTATCATAGAATTAGGTTACCCCCAATATTGTTATGCTACTTGAGATTAAGCATATGTCTGACTAACCTCCCCAAGAATTGGCCTTCTAAGCCCACATTGCAGTGGAACCTAATCAATATTGGAAGAGCAATCCATTTCCCCCTTGATTCATAATCCAACCAAGGAAATATCATCAGGGAGTGAGTAGTTATAATGTGCCTTGAGATCCATTTGTGTGAATGTCTATCCAGGTCAGAGAAGGGAAAACAACTTTGAAGATCACCTTTTAAATCTTCATTTCCTTACCAATTGCAACATGTATTGTCTTCCCATTCTTGTTAGGGCAGTTCAGCTCTGCATGCCATGTGAGAAAGGAGGATGCCCATTATATAGTTATTTTGGCCCTTAAACCGAATTCAATGAATCATGTATAATTTGATAAGATGTCTTTTGCAGAGTAAGAAAATATACCTTCTAATCTAGTCTGAAGGGTTTGAAAAAGTTAGTTACAATCAATTTATTTTGTATGAGTTTTTCATTAGAACGTATACTCCCAACAGGTTTGAGGGAAAGGAAATGCAGAATACAAAGAAAAACTCAAAATAAAATTGAATTGTATTTTTTAATCTTGCAATGTATCTTTGCATATTAACTTTTATATCATGAATCATAATTGAAACATTTTTGCTCCTTTCCAGTTCCCAGCTTAGGTTAACCAATTACTTCCAAAATGATGTTCTTTCCAAATTGTCAGCAATGCAGAACACATTTATTGGAAGTCCCATTTGAAAATGGTAAAAGTTTTAAACCTAACTTAATCTAACCTACCTTTTTTAAACCCTTCACATTTGGATAATAATGATATATTTCATCAAAATCAGTTTAAGGCCAATAATGGGCAAACCTAATCTTATCTAACCTTAACCTGACCCTAACCTAACTACCTTTTTCAAATTGCTTGGATTTGAAAATATATTTTCAGGTTTAACTAAGGATGCCCTCTCAAAGTATCCACATATCTTTGAAATTTTAAGTTTAAGGACCAAAACTTGGCAAACTCCTTTGGAACCTCTGCACATTATAGCAACAAAGGAGGAATGAAAAAATCCATAAAAATTCTGCTTGGCAGTTATGGTATAATTGTTTATTTAAACTGAGATGCTTATGAGAATATTGTTTGTCTCCTTTTTTTTTTAATTTATGCTCATCTGTTTTGCTGTTTGTTTCCTTGAACATTGTTTCTTCAGGAACTGTATCCATCATTACAGCAGATGGGAGGAACATAGTGGTAAGTACCCTAATCTTGCCTGTCTATCATAGTCCCCTGGAATGTATGTTCCATAAATTATAGCAATTTTACATGTGTTGATGGCTGCCAGGCTCACACATTAGACCAAATATGAGAAGATCAGGGCTGGATATGTACCCATGCTCTACATATGGCTTCCTCAAAGTTTTGCCTTTTGCAGGGCTTCATGCAATGGGATCAATAGCATACTCAGGATTTTCAGAAGAGGGGGGGGGAGAGGAGGCACCTTAGGCAGCAGTTGATGGGGAGGGCTCAAACTTACAGGGTGTCCATAAAATCATGCACCAATAGGGCAATATGGGTCATGTTTGTCTCTTTCCTGGTGAGGAACCTGGGTTGTATGGGTGTATCATATCCCAACTTGTTTTGAACTAATGGTACATTTTGAACAAATATTGTGAACTGTAGACATGAATAATTTTTCTCTATGGTGCATGACTTTATGGACACCCTGTGCATATGCCACTATTTGAGATGCTGAAAATAAGTGACTTCCCATAAACATAATGTATGCATGAGTTCAGTTCATTCATGGATACTTTTTTTTCTTACATCAGTTATATTTGTGCAATAATGCAAAGAGTGAAATGATGGGATCTGGAGGTCTAAGGATCAGTCACTCTAACTGTTCTAGAACTCCCTAGAAAGAGCATGGCTAACCCAGGAAAAAGCATAATTTCTCATTTGTTTTTTCACTTGTACCTTTCCATGAGCTGTGGATGGATTGGCACTTAGGGTGCAGCTGATAGGGTGTAGGGTGTAGCACAGAGTTCTGTGCAAATGAGTGGGAGTTAACTTGCTGTCATTAAGATGGCTCTGAATGAGGTCATTCCTCCAGCAATGAAATTTCCACTTTATTGCCTCAAAAAGAAAGCTGATGTCCAGTGGAACAGACTTCCCTTAACCACAATACAATGTATTCATACTTTATTTATGTAAGAAATTGTGATTTAAAGGGTGGCCCATAAGTCCCAATCAATCATTATAATTACAGAGAAAAAAAAAAAAAAAAAAAAACAAAGTAAAAATTTTGTAACAAGTTAAGAAATATTTATCGATTATTCAAAGTACAAAATATAACCATCTCAATGAATACTTTCCCTCTTTATGGACCACAGCAGTATGAGTAACATGAAGTTCTATGCAACGTTTGCTCAATGTTTCAGGGGTAATCTTTGTAAACGTGTTGTGGATGGCTGCTCTCAATTCCACATTTTCACATCTTGCTCCCTTGCTCCTTTACAAATGACCGACAAATGACTTACTGGTTTCTTAAGGACAGAAAGCGCATGCGCATTGGAACCATTCGTCTCAATGCTTAGGCAGATTTTTTTCCAAATTTTTATCATAAGCAGTTGGAACTTATGGGCCACCCTGTATAAAAGAAAATTTATGACTTGGTTAACAGTTTTAATGATCCATTGAATATTTCCTCAGCTTCTGAGTATGAAGCCAAGAACCTGAGGAGAGTGGACAAGGTGGTTGAACTCCCCCCCCCCCATCTGGCATTTCATGTACCCACCCATTAGTGAGGTCAACTGATATGAAATTCTTCCAACACAATGTTCTGTGCCTTTGCATTATTATTGTCTTCCCTTGTCATGTACCCTTTGGTCCTTTCTTCCATGCATTCTTCTGCCTGACCATTCCCATCTTCATGAAAAACCTTTATTTTACCTTTTGTGCACCAATACATAAGGTTAGGAGCTATAGCTTAAATACTGTTCTAGCTGGCCTAGTTTTAAAATAAGGTAGGAATTAGCAATACTGTATTATACATTGAATATTTCATAAAATGAAATTGCTTGGTCTTTCAGGGAACCTTGAAGGGATTTGATCAAACCATCAACCTGATTCTCGATGATAGCCATGAAAGAGTATATAGTTCATCTCAGGGGGTTGAACAGGTTGTCCTTGGGCTTTACATCATTCGTGGTGATAATGTGTAAGGATATTGACCTAAATCCTTAAGGTACATAAAGATACTATCTATTTCACATGATATTTGATTGTGATGCTTGTCTTATGAATTGCAGGGCAGTGATTGGTGAATTAGATGAAGAGTTGGATTCCAGGTTGGACCTTCATAACATCAGAGCTGAACCTCTAAATCCTATCATCAATTATTGAGGGTTTCTCATGTTTAATACACATGAATGTGTGGCTATGTGTCCAATGTGAGTACAATGCCTTTCCATAAATAAAACTCATTTGTTTTTATCATCATTTATTTTTATAAACCATTTTTTCTTCAAAAAATTTTTTTGGCATAATGAATATGCAGTAGTCTCCATGTCAATTTGTGTTTAGTTTGATGAATTTCATTGTAGTGTTTTCCTGAGTTGTTCATCTGATAGGATAGAACAACTTACCTCAAGATTTTCTGGTATTACCTGATGGGAGGGGAAAAACAGCTTTATGACTGACCAACAGATACTCTCTGCTCTCAAGAGATTCATGGAAACTCACATCATCAATGTGCTCTTTCTCATCATCCTCCAAGATGCAAAGAAGATTGTCATCCTCCTTTGTAGGAAAATAATACCTTTTTCAAAAGAGAGGATAATTTGAGCCCTTTGGTCTATCAGTGTTCAGTGCCACATATCAATTGTGAAGTGTTGACTCTGAACATACTGAGGCTGATTCCATTGAGATGATGGAGGAACTTGAAAATGCTCAGCAGTAGACATATGTTCCAAGAGACTCTCATGGCACTCAAATTGTTCTTCACAAATAATACAGCATCGCTGATGTACCTGGGATGGTGTATTTTTAGCATTAAATAATGAGCAGTTGTGAAACTAACAGAAAAAGGTATAGGACGTAAACAGACACTCACCTGTCGACGAATGTAATTGATGATCTTAATCTTGTCATAGAACTCCATTTCCTTGCCTTGTATTGAAGTGAAGTCAAAGGAGTGTTCTTGTTTCATATGAAGTATAATAGTATCAGAATCCTCAAACTGCATATCACAGAATAAGCATAAAATGTTGATGCTCTTTGTCCCTTCTCCCCAATCAGACCAATCTGAATCATCATCCCTCTTTCCTTTCGCCTCTGGACCATCCTCCTCATCCTGTAAAGAATATTATTTACAGATTGGTGTGGCACCATTTCTCCCTACCTATGATGTCATTGTATGCATTTACTAAATCAGTGACTTCATGGTATATGCCCTGTGGAACCATGCCAGTTAACACATTCACATTTAATGACATACTAGTAGTCAACACTTGATTAAAAAAAACTCAAACTCCATTTGGGTATTTATGTCAAGCATTGACTGTACATCATATTTACACTGGTCAATTTTACCAATCATGTACTAGTATGCCATAGGAAACTGATGGGTTACTAGTGTGATGAGTTATTAACTTTACATCAGAAGTTACCTTTACGAGATTATGATCCAGCTACTTGGGTGCTTATGTGGTGTGAGGGAGCAGACCATTTTTAGACTAACCAAATGAATTTATATGGTTTACTTGCAAAGCTGTCCTGTAAGCAAAAGGAAAAATAAACCCTTTCACTGCTATTCCTAATGTTTTCTTGGCCTGACCCATTTGAATCTCAAAACTCACCGGTGAAGGGGGGTTAAAGAAATTATTGGAGGACTGAGACTTGCAGACCTTGTGCTGACCACTGAAATATGAAATATAAGTCCCTTGTACTTGTTTACCTTATTTACCTGAAATAAACAATCTTGCTAGTATACTGTATATGTATATACTAGCGTCCAAAAGAAACATTTCAAGGTAACGTAGGGCTCACCCATGGAGTAGAAGTTGTCATGGCATTACATCTGCCCTTTGCTGAACAAGTTAGGTGCACATTTTCCTAATGTATTTATCAAAGGAAGAATTGAAACTAGCTGAAATTCATGGTAGACTTGCAGATAAATATGGTGACACTATCCTATCACAGTGAAGTGTAAATGAGTGGTATTCACAATGTCATGAGGGGAAACAGTGCACTGCCAATGCTAAATATCCCAGTGTGCCATCTGTATTGACCTGACCAAATATCACATATGTGAACATGGCAGTTTGTCACATAAAAAGACAGAAAATTGCAAATACTCTTTCAATAACTATAGGCAGTGCTGAAACAAAATTCATTGAATACTTGAAATTCAAGGAAGTGGTTCCACAGGTACCCAAACATTTGATCATGTTTCAGATACTAGAGTGCAAAATTGTATGAACAGAGCCAAAAAAAAACAATTAGAAAGGGAAGGGAGGCTATTTCTTTAACTTGTTGAACTAGGCTCCAATATATTATTGTTGGTTCAGATCCTTCAAGTAGCAAATGAATGGACAGTGCTTCAGAAAGAATAACTAGGTGCCAGTTCATGTCCTTCGAAGGCTCAGAATTTTCAATGCTTCAGTCATCTGGACACTCAAAGCTATGAAGCACGTGCACAGATATACAATGTGGTTACTCTGAGAAATAGCTGAAATCTATCTCATCCTGTTGAATCACAGTACAAGAAAGTCTGGGTTTCACTTGAACCACCCTCTTTGAATTGCCTCTGACCAGTGGCATACTTTGGCTGAAGAGTTGGGGGGGGGGGGGGGCAAGAGCATCAAACCACACTTGAGCAATATCATGAAGAAATTACTACCTCCAAGGTAGCGCCCAGCTCTCTTTCAGGGGGGGGGGAACCAAATACACCAATACGTCACCAAAAATACATCACTGCACTATGACTCAATATGTAATTCACTCCATGAAGTTACTGGACTCTATGAAGTCCTGTGTGAAAAAGAGCACTGCTAGTAAAATTATATGAAGTCATAGGCCATTATTATTTATATTTTAATAAAGCCTTTCCCACACAGCCATATACCTCAATCCGGAGTAATAACCACATTTCCTTTCCTTCTGCATTTCTGTTGAAATCATCACCTCATTTGATTCCAATCACAAGACACTCATTTTCTGATATTTTATAACACTGTGCAATGTAATTGAATAGATAGTCCCTTTCTTACAGGGACACTCAGGGCTCATTATTATTTGATTAATTTTGATTTTTGTTCTAATTTAAGACCCTTGGCCAACTAGCTGGTCACTTAACCAAATCAACTCCCATCTCCACCAGTTGTTTTGAATTCACTGAAGCAAGTAACCCAGAAACACTGCGTCATGTTTTGCAGGAGAACTGAAAATAACATGAAAAAAGGGATTTTGACTTCCCAGACCAATTGCATATGGGTTTAAACTCAAAGTAAGCAGCACTCAGGAGTATTTGCGATTTCTGTATCATAGTGATGCTAAGTTGGCCAGGCAGAAATGAGTGAAACTGTTCATAAGTGGCTCTAATTCTGCAATTACATAAGAACCAATCTTAGTTTGCATTGAAATAAAAGACCAACAGCTGGAAGGACTATGTAGCCATCACTTACATTTTTTAAGCTTCAAAGAATGAAAATGATCAGAGGTTTTAAATGAAACTGCATATGTTTAGACTGATTGCATTCATACTTCAAACATCTGATCGTGATAGTTTGGCTTTTAAACCAAGAATGGACAAATGAAAAGAAAAAACCTTGAATATACCCAGTAAATACTGCCATCTGAAAACGATGAGCAATTCTTGCACAAGGCAGTCACTTAAATGTCATCACAAGTCTTTCATCACTCAACTTGTGGCATTATATTTTGACCCACTACATCTAGAAAAAGTCACTTTGACAGACATCTACCCACAGCCAAAGGGCTGTAAGCAAATACATTTACAATGGATGAGTTATGCATGCCTTGATAAGGAATCCTTGTATATCCTACCCAATAATGTGTTTTAAAATGAACAATGAATACAAACCTGGACATCCTGCCATGATTTCCCAAACTCCAGGTAATTGATGAGGTAGAATTTATCATATTCCTGGTTTCTGGGATTAATCTTTTTATGCAGCTTCTTCCTCATGTGTTCCTTGAGGATACTCCAGTCTCGAAAGTCTTTCTCGCAGTATAAGCACCTCAACCTAAAAAGAGTAATTAGGACCTATAAAAGAGTAGAACATGTATGGCTTCCTGGATTTACTATTCAAAAAACAACAATACTTGAAAACTAGAGACTTTCTGGATCTGCAGAGCAGAAAAAAAAGAAACAATTAAAATCTCAACTGCCCAAAACCAAAGTTTGTGTGTAAATCTGCACATTCATAGGATCAAATGGAAATTTTTTCTCAATCCCTCTTAAAAATTTATAAGCATATAATACAATTTTCAATTGGATTATTACATATGCTGGCATCTTGCAGTTGTGTAAACTTTCATCTATGATAGGACTTTACATTGCAATGATGCTATGGAATTTAGTAGGGTCATTCATTTTGCAAGGCTCACACAACTCACATGGTCAGCTTCTGCTCAATGAGATTCAAGAATTCCTTCAGAAAGACGATGTTATCTGGATGCCCAATGCTGAAGTGGTGATCGAAGGCCAAATGATTCAAAAGCTCTGCTCTGTCCCCAACATAGACTTGTTTACAGAAGAGACATGAATGAGAGAATGCAGGATCATTTCTCTCCTTCTCATATTGCTCCAGTACCCATTTCTGTAAAAGATTTATAAAGTCTNACATGAATATTATCAGATGACACCTGGGAGTGGAAGGAAAGCGGGATCCGCATCAAGAATGCTCTTCAGTGTGATTGCTGACCTAGAGTTCAATTATTTCTCCTTAGGGTGTTCGCTAACTGGGTCCACTCCCCTAGTCCCTTTCTTACAGGGACACTCAGGGCTCATTATTATTTGATTAATTTTGATTTTTGTTCTGATTTAAGACCCTTGGCCAACTAACTGGTCACTTAACCAAATCAACTCCCATCTCCACCAGTTGTTTTGAATTCACTGAAGCAAGTAACCCAGAAACACTGAGTCATGTTTTGCAGGAGAACTGAAAATAACATGAAAAAAGGGATTTTGACTTCCCAGGCCAATTGCATATGGGTTTAAACTCAAAGTAAGCAGCACTCAGGAGTATTTGCGATTTCTGTATCATAGTGATGCTAAGTTGGCCAGGCAGAAATGAGTGAAACTGTTCATAAGTGGCTCTAATTCTGCAATTACATAAGAACCAATCTTAGTTTGCATTGAAATAAAAGACCAACAGCTGGAAGGACTATGTAGCCATCACTTACATTTTTTAAGCTTCAAAGAATGAAAATGATCAGAGGTTTTAAATGAAACTGCATATGTTTAGACTGATTGCATTCATACTTCAAACATCTGATCGTGATAGTTTGGCTTTTAAACCAAGAATGGACAAATGAAAAGAAAAAACCTTGAATATACCCAGTAAATACTGCCATCTGAAAACAATGAGCAATTCTTGCACAAGGCAGTCACTTAAATGTCATCACAAGTCTTTCATCACTCAACTTGTGGCATTATATTTTGACCCACTACATCTAGAAAAAGTCACTTTGACAGACATCTACCCACAGCCAAAGGGCTGTAAGCAAATACATTTACAATGGATGAGTTATGCATGCCTTGATAAGGAATCCTTGTATATCCTACCCAATAATGTGTTTTAAAATGAACAATGAATACAAACCTGGACATCCTGCCATGATTTCCCAAACTCCAGGTAATTGATGAGGTAGAATTTATCATATTCCTGGTTTCTGGGATTAATCTTTTTATGCAGCTTCTTCCTCATGTGTTCCTTGAGGATACTCCAGTCTCGAAAGTCTTTCTCGCAGTATAAGCACCTCAACCTAAAAAGAGTAATTAGGACCTATAAAGAGTAGAACATGTATGGCTTCCTGGATTTACTATTCAAAAAACAACAATACTTGAAAACTAGAGACTTTCTGGATCTGCAGAGCAGAAAAAAAAGAAACAATTAAAATCTCAACTGTCCAAAACCAAAGTTTGTGTGTAAATCTGCACATTCATAGGATCAAATGGAAATTTTTTCTCAATCCCTCTTAAAAATTTATAAGCATATAATACAATTTTCAATTGGATTATTACATATGCTGGCATCTTGCAGTTGTGTAAACTTTCATCTATGATAGGACTTTACATTGCAATGATGCTATGGAATTTAGTAGGGTCATTCATTTTGCAAGGCTCACACAACTCACATGGTCAGCTTCTGCTCAATGAGATTCAAGAATTCCTTCAGAAAGACGATGTTATCTGGATGCCCAATGCTGAAGTGGTGATCGAAGGCCAAATGATTCAAAAGCTCTGCTCTGTCCCCAACATAGACTTGTTTACAGAAGAGACATGAATGAGAGAATGCAGGATCATTTCTCTCCTTCTCATATTGCTCCAGTACCCATTTCTGTAAAAGATTTATAAAGTCTATAATATTCTTCATTCAAGATAAATCATCATCATGGAATCTCACTGCCATTTGGGTACCAATTTCTCCTTTTGAAGTGTTACACGGATTTCCCTGTCTTCAGGAAGAGCATCACAGAGAAGGTAGTAGTCTTCTTGTATCTCTGGACTCAAATCACTGTTAGTGCGAATCACAGGACAGAAGGTCTCCAAAGGTGCATCCTGGAAACGCTTCCTCCAGTAGCTGAGATACCTAGGGGGAAATAAATTCCTCTCATGTCATCTATGCCATTCAAATGTTTCCAATAAAAATAAGTATTTGTGAATAACTCACCTGGGTAAATCGGCAATGAGTTTCCTCTCAGCGATGACTAGCTTGTGATCACATAAAAGATGTTTTAAGATCTCTTGTTCTTCTGAGAACTGTGTCTCATCATGACATGAGGGACATACAAAGCTCTGAACGATGCTTGCTAGCATTTTGTTTTCATTATATCTCAGTGACAGAATGAAAAATATAAAACACCTGTGTAACAGCAAGATTGGAGTTAATTTAGTGTGCTATTATAATGGCAGAAATGTAATTACTACTGTGCAACTTCAAGGTGATGACAACCATGTCGGCTGGGCCTAACTACAGGGTTACTCCTTAACATTATTCAGGCAGACTTGTCAGTTGAATTGACTTATCTTAATATGATATTAAAACATTTCAGAGGTAATAAAACATCGTACCCACGCGACTTAACATTTCAAGTAATACATTCATTCATTAACACTTCCCAAATAGAAACAAAAAGAGCACAACTTCAGTCCATCATATCTCCTTGGAGTCAATCTCAGCTACTTTCCATGGGCTCCGAAGGCCTAAGTTAAAAATTAAGCCCAGTCGCATGTGGGGATCGGCCTAGAGATACTTATTCATCATGGCACATCTCCCTCACCACTTAAAGATCATAATCAGGTTTCGTTTAGTACTAAAGGGATTTCTTCGTTGTATATCACGCCTGAACAAGTCCCAAGTGAATGCTCGTTCATGATTGAAACACTAAGGATCTATAGGGCGAAAAATAACCTCACAAGAAATGGTCTGGGAAATGAAAAAAATTCCTTGAAATTTCGAAACTCGTCAAGTTCTCCCGTATCCTTGCAGTCTCTCGAACTTCATGGCACCATACTTATTGCCTTGTGACGTCATGGGTAGCCAGTATCTCTCGCGCACCCCCACAAATGTTCGCGTTCTTCCCACAGTTAAGATGAGCAGAGACAAGCAAGAAGCAAACGGGAACGGCGTTCCCACTAGCTCTTCAAGGGAGAGGGGACACTGCTGCCTTACTTCCAATGTCCGGACAGGTCGCATTAGTTTGTATGCTTTCGCTGCTGCTCAGGGGTTAATTGGTGTGGCTTTATTGCAAAAAAATTAATCTCAAGTTTTAATCTCATTCAGTGGCGTGCCCCAAAGCCACTGGATGAGACCCCAAGGGATTTTGGGGGTCATAACCCCACCCCTGGGGTCAATTTTACAGGTTCGATTCTCAAAATTTTTTTTTATTTGGCCACAAATATTGGTGAGTTATCAGTTTTTTCATATGTTAACACCCTTATTGTGGGTAATCAATGTTTCATATGGCAACCCCCTCCTCCCTTTCGGATTTCCTGGGTACGCCACTGATCTCATTTAATCTCATTCGAAATGCAGTTCCTTCCTAATTCCTGGGGAAATGCCTGAAACGTAAGAGACGTTTGAAAATTTAAAACGTTTTGAAATACAAGTATATGTTTCATGTGTAAATATGAAAATATTCATGAATTTTTCGGCTATTGCCGTGAGAGTCTATCAAGATTTCTCAGCAAAAATTCAATAAATATATGAGACACTAAGTTGGATCCCCTCGTTCGTCAGAGAATTTTCATCGTTTTCCCCCCGAGATTCAAAAAGAAAAAAGTATTAATGCGTAATGGACGAAGTTTTAGGGACGGATTCTTCATCGCCTATGATGGATTCGTGACGGGATCCTTAATCCTTTTCTGGCATCTCTGCGAGCGAAGAACGTTGGCGGGAGAATCGGTGAATGGTGAGTGCCAGTCTGGACAAATCCAGATCCGCTTTCGCCCAAGAGAATTGCATCATTTTCGGATCTGCAAAGTTTCGCGACGGCAATTTAGTTTTCGACGTTTCGAAAGAAACATGCTCTGCAGCCTTCTAATGCAGAACACGGGGACGGAAATCTCGAGATCGTCAGTGGAATCTTCACTTCGCCGACGGGCAAGTTTTCCTTGGAATCGAAATAATAAAAGCACATTTTACGTTCGAGTTGATTGAAAATCGAATGCTTACGCTTCTCCCTCGGGCTGTTATGGGGCATTCTTCCGTGGGGAAGGGGAGTGGATTCGCGTTTTCAAGTCGAGGGAAGCCGACAGGACCACAGGAAAAGCTTTAAATTCAACCCTCAATTCAATCTGGATTTCTTTTGTTTGTTTTTTTTTTCATAACGGCAATCATATGTTGACTCGTTCTGGAATTCTTGTTATTTCACTGCTTACTTTCTTTCCGTAATGATCCGACCGAAAAGAGCTCTGTCATTGGTGTCGTTACCCTAATTATGAATCTCAGTCAACGATCCTGTCTTGCAAATGGTGAAATAGGAGAAACGCACTAAGTCTGATGTACATCAGTATTTTGCTAGTCTAAAAATTTTTCAGCACGCGAATGTCCCTCTGCAATGCCCGCACTGACTTTCCGTGATGAAAGACAAAGGGAAGTGCCCAGAAATCGAATTGCAAACCATATGAAAGAGGGTCACTGAAGATAACGGAAAGGGGAATTCTTACAATTTCTCGTCTAGGAAACGAGAATGCTACCAATGCCCGCCCATGCATGGGAATCGCCCAAAACATTTTTTTTTTAATGTAATGCCGAATTTTAATTGAGGCGATACGTCCCACCCCCTTGTCCCTGAACCTTGCAAACCGTCTTCGAAGCACGCAGCCTCGGTGGAATTGTTCAAGAATAATTTGATAGCTTTTATTTTTACGTTCGCTTATCGCCAATGGAACTTTCAAATATTGAATTTCGAAGAACATAAACCGAAATCGCCTGCGTATAACTACATCGAAGTCTCCCTCTAGTATCCGATTAACCCCAATCTTCTATTCTAGTCATCCATTAACCTTTTTTCTTTTCTTTTCTCCCTCGTATTCTTTCATATCCCTAGAATCTCTGAAATGGTCCATCGAGTTTTTTCCTCCTAACACGAATATTATCGACTACTGAGCACTGATTCATCTCTCCCCAATATTAAAGACAGCCAGTCCCCTTAGAACCCACAGAATTGAATAGAACAGAGTCATCTCTCTGCACTCATCCTTTTCAAAACGTCCGAAACAGCAAGTCGAAGATGCCAAAAACTTCCGGGAAAGATGGTGCGTCCCCCCCGCGTCGCATCGATCGGTCGGGAACGGCTCGAGAAATTTATTCCTTTGTATTCCCTCTGCTCGTTGCCCGATTGGGCATGGAGTCTGAAAAGAGCATATAATTTATTTTACGCATGGTTTCGCCCATAAATTCATGAGGTACTTGTCCAGAAGCAGGGGATCATTCTGACATTGAACACTCAACGGTAACCATGGCAACAGCTGCCTTGTCTAATTGCAACTAATATTGTCATGGAAAATATATTAGAGTTGACTTGGATATTGGATGATATTATGCATATTTTAATGCAAAAACTACTAAGAAAAACATGCAGAAAAATCGTGACTGAAAGTGCTATGAAAAAGGGTTGCTTCGAAACCTCCTCTAGGAAACTTCGTGCGATGATGACATCGGTCGCTCACGTTGTCACTCTACTAGAGAAGCGCACGATGGGCGAATTGCTTGCGACGAGAAGCCGAGGCGGGACAGGACAGGCGAGACGCTTTTCTCGTTCGCGCTTTATGTCGAGGTTTGGGGGGTGCTCCGCATTTGAATGACCTAGGCTTCGTCGATCATCGGTCTCACTGCTAGTTCGGTGGTCCTATTGTCACGGATGAAGTGAAGATAAAATTGCAGACCATCATATGATAATCAGCTTTTTTTTTAAGCATCCTTTTAAGATTTCATGCAGGCAAGTTTGAGATTCATCCCATCATCCCTACGCCATCGACTGCGGAAGGTCCCGATGGGCTATTATGTGGGAATCCCTTCACCCATCACGCTCAATATACGTAAAACGATGGCAAACAGTTCGGATCCGGGCAGGAAGGGTGCTTCCTCCCCCTTTTTGCCCCTTTCGCCCTCCTCGGGCAGGGCACCCGCATTCGTCGTTTGTTGCTGTCATTCTGAGCCTATGACGATGACTCAAATACACGGCAATATGACGTCCTGTAGCTTGAAATCCTCAGTTGAGCTGTCTCTGAGGATAAAATTCAAGCGGACAGAAACTACCTTTCAAGACAAACAATTTGGCCAGGTCTCCGTATTTAAATATGTTCTTCACTGAATAAAAATTCGAATGGTTCAATTGGACTTAACGCCTTGAATGGAATAATGGAAGATTCACCCCCCAGCCATGATTTTCCTCGTCTAGAAGATCTTGACAGGACTCATAAGTCAGACTACACTGGTTTAGGCACAACGATTCACGTGACAGCTGGTTTAAGATTGAAAAGTGAGGAAATACGAGCATGAATGGCTCTCATTCAATATGACAGACTTGGAAATAGCGAGATTGAGCGGTAAATAATGAAAAAATGGAACATCCTCCCCCTTTTGACAACGGAAGCTGGAAGGCTAAGATGGAGTCACCCAGAAAATTCTTTCGGACCAGCGATAGAGAAGGTTGAGTATTATTCGCTGCTGGACGCGTCGCGACCACATCAAATCGTGAACCTTTCCTTCAGGATTATGCGTGGGAAACGAACCACTTTCTTGACTTGCCTTGGGAGGTGATGGTGGCGCTTGCACTTGAACTTGCTTTTGATGTTGACGCTTGAGAACTTATATTTGAAAAATGCTGGACTAGCATCTTTCCTACCCAACCCTGGATTCCCAACAAGAAATGAACATCAGAGGCCAAAGAGGCAAAGTAGATCGAGGATCGAGAGAAACACATCCATTTCCGTTCTTGCCGTTGGATCGATGGTCGTCCAAAGGTCTATCGCCATCTTTGCATGCCAGACCCGAGAAAAATTGTATTCATTCCTCGCTTTCGATTTCACTTTTGCGGCTTAGTAAGCTGTCCGCTCCAAAGCAGGATGCCTCAAAAAAGGAAAAATTTTCTTCCGTCCCTTGCGATCTCGAGGAAGTGGTTTTTTCCCTCTCCCATTATTTTCAACAGGACATTGCATGATTGAAGCATCTTTTCGGTTCTGTCTCGGGCGCACTCATTCGGTGTTTCTTCTTTTCCAGGTGGGATGGGATGCCCTGAACCGTTCTGCTACGTTCGAAGCGGTTCTATTTCGTTCGGTTCCGACGGATTTGGGCTACGATTGGGTTTCGATTGAGGTAGAAGGTAGAAAACGTTCATTCCATTCTAAAGAATGACAGAGGCCCTCAAATCTCCATTTTCGCTTTTCAATTGTTTTGTTTTTAAATCTAACTAATTATTAATGATAACGTGAGAAAAAAATGAACGAAAATAAAGCTAGTGGCGGAGGCATGAGGCGTTGGCTTTTGCCATCCTCGTACAGCGTTGCGGATGAGACCGAGGCCAGGATTCTCCACGCCCTTTTGGGCGAGCATTACCCTTTCACGTCTCTATAGTCATTGGCCATTTGCTTTGCTGGATGTCAGATGACCCTGGTTATTGGGGTGTGTAACCGTACAACCGAGACGGGTCGATTTCGCTAACTAGGTTGGAGCGGAACGGAACGGAATGAAATTGAACTTTTTGTTTCATATCGGTTTCATTTCCGATAGATTTTTTCCTCTTTTTTCGTTTGTTCCAGTTTTCCTTCCGTTCCGGTATGCTTCCGTTTCGCAGCCCTTGCTTTGAAGTCCTCATAAGCAATACCGTAGTACGGAGAATACTCATGAACGAGTTGAAAGCGAGTTGGAAAAGTTTCTGCACATTAAGAGATTTGTTGACAAATGGAAGGAACGCGGTGGGTCAGGATTTAAGTTACCCTTCTGAATCACTCATTCTTCAAGCAAGGCTTGCCTGCTAGCGAAAATACTCTATTATGCCTTTTGTGGACGAAAATGTCAGTATGTAGAGAGTTCGCCGCGGCCTTAGAACGCAAGCCACAGCACGCTCTTTTCAAACGTGCTAATAAAAAAGACGATTCAATTGGCAGATCTCGGCATTCACATTTCCGTTATAGAATGCATGAAAGGGCGATCATGCAGAAAAAAGAAGACAATCGACCTTTGGGATGGAAAGAGGAAGGAAGGAAGGAAATCCCCTCCCTCCAAGATAGGAAGCCTGGATCAATTATTCAATAGAGAAAATTATCTCCCACCTTCAAGGCACGCAATTGCGGGCGGAGCTTCTTCTCCCTCCGACCAATGGCGCACGAGGGAAAGAGCGCGCAGGGCACGTCCCTGGGCCAATGGGAAGCGAGTCCTCTGCCTCTCACCTGGGAACTGCGAGGCCGGAAGAAAGGGGGGAAGGGGAATCCTCTCGTATCATACCCCGAGGGGAAGGAAGGGACCTTTTCATCATATTCCGCCGTCAGTGCGGGTCCTGCAGGTGTGACTGAGCTGACTGCTGTGTGCATGCATGCATGAATGCATGCCTACATGCCGGTACCCAGGTGAGCCTATACCATTTGGATATGCTCTCTTATACCTAGCAAAGTAAATATCAGGATGCATTTCGCGAATTTTCGAAGAAAGTCTGATCACAATCGTTGAGATTTTGACGCACATTCGAAATTCCTTCCTTCCTCAACCTTTACCTGTATTAGATCAGCCATTTATAACGTGTATTCCATTCCAACTCCTAGTAACACTAGAGATACCATATGATAAGGTCGCAATGATATTGTTTATAGGAAATTTGAGGATTAAGTTTTTGAATTTGAAACTCAGACATGTATTCCTTTGCATGTACCATCTGCGAAAATCACAACAGGACATAGTTTACATCTGCGGATTGAATAATTTTCCTTCCACATTCGAGCAAACTTCATGAAACATGATCTCACCGTCAACGAATTCATATCAAGGAGAATTAAAAACTGAACGCGGAAGAAATGCTTTTCGGTGCAAATTGAAGGAACGGCCACCTGTTGAATATAATCTTGCTCCTTACCAGACATTTAATTTATTGTTATTCCGGGGGGGGGGGGGGGGAAACACATTTGATCAGCTTCTTCATGCAATAAAAAAATATTTCTATTTCAAAAAATAATTTTAAAAAGTAGAATATTGAACGCTGACCCCCCCCCCCCCCCCCCCCCCCCCCCCCCCCAAAAAAGAAGAATATGGAACCCCCCCCCCCCCCCCCCCCCATCCCTGTCCAGGACGAAGATGCCCACGAGTTCGAACCGGGCTGTGAAGAGCCGGCGAGGAAAACGACCCTACGAGGGTCCCAACGGCAACGGCTCCTCGGCGTCAAACGAGGACGGGGACCGGGAACTGGAGCGGATGACGCTCCTCGCCGTCGAGAGCATCAAACGGGAGATGAACAAGGCCAGCAACGGGAATCCCCCGTCGTCCGACCTCTTCGACCCTGCGATGAATGGCTACATGCAGGAGACTGGCGGAAGCCACTTCCAGGCCGACGGCAATAACTCCTCGTCGGCGGGGGAGTTCTTCGACCTGGTCGAGACCGGGGAACCGCCGAATCTCAGCTGGCTCATGAACTTTCGGCTGGATCCCCTCTTCCCCGAAGACGACCAGACCAACAACAACACCACCAACAACAACTATCCCTTGGACCCCACCAGGATGAACAGGAATCCCGGTAAGTCGTGTTATTTTGAATGCTGCCTCCCGCGAGTCGCGTTGTCTGGATGTTGCCCCTTGTGGCGGGGCGGCCCGCCGGGAGCGTTCGCTTTCCGGGCGATACGCTCGACAGGCTGCTGGTTTTCCCGAGTCCAAAAAATCTGAGACGAAATGGTACGTGAAGTGTGAATGAGGAATACGAGAATAGGAATTGGAAATATTCGGTGCATTTTATGGGAGTTTTTCCTTTCACTTCTACACTAGAGTCATGAATTTGCTGGATATATATTTATATATATTTTAATATTAGTTTGATTCCGATTGGATGGGAAAATTCTTGCTTCGTGTCCCTGGATTCAAAAGTCTGGATCAAGGAAAACTTTGAGCTTTCCTTCTTTTTGATTATGAAAATTGGCCGATGATGAACTGTTCGGTTCCCGAGGAGAGAATGATTCCAAGTAATTCTTTTTTAATCACCTTACGTGTAAAAAAAAATATCAGTTTATAGATCGGGTTACGATTTTTGGCAGAGCAGAACGCATGGATGAGTTCGTGCCTTTTCGAAAGTGTCCAGATGTGGCGAGGAATGTCACGATGAGGGAAGCTCCTTCACGGGTTCCGCGAGTTCTGATTGCCGCATCACTATAAAAAAAAGAATATCCCCCACCCTGAAAGCTTCATTTGAGGGATAGTTGAATAATGGTCTTTCAGCTTTCTTTGCCATTCGAAGGGAGCACCTATGTATCGTCATCGCCATAGAATTCATCCGGCAGATTGATGAATGGCAGGTCCCTTGTTCGCAGACCCCTGTTCCAACCTTTCGGCTTCCTCGACGACTTTCCGACATTCCTTGTTGTTCTGTCACGCGCTTGACTTACCTCTACCTTGCCGTTACCGCATGTGCGGTAAACGCCATTGTTTCCACCTCTAAGCAGTCCACGATTCTTTCACGTTGCGATGTCGTTACGAAAGATCGAGAAAAACCAGCTTTGGATCGGGTTAATGGAGTCAACTGCAGATCATAGGCTGGAGACATTTATGTTGTCCGTGCCAGTATCAGTACGTAATGCAAGACAATGTGGAGTTCTGTGAGGGGAAAAGAGTTTCCATTGATCTAGGAATTGTTGCTAATTTTGGAAGTTATCCGGACTCCGACTTGGGATCCGGGGCAGGAACCTCGATTAACGCTTTTTTTTTTCATCGACAAAGCGGACTTAGGAATTCTATTTACCCTTCCCCCCCATGTATATTACAACTTAAGTTTTCATTTGCCAAAAGTCTGCTCATATATGCTTTTATAAATCGGTCGACAATTGAAAATACAGTGTTCTGTGAGACTTTTCTTTGTCTTGTCCAGGCCACTATCCAATGGGAAAAATTTCCCTCTGAATTGAGATATATGTTTCTTACAGAGTGCGACCGTTTAACACCTGCCCCCTTCACCTCAGGCACGGCGTACATTTGTTTACCTCCATTTGTTTTATGGAATCAGTCTTCAGCGATAGACACAGTTGTAATACACAATTCAAAAGCCATGAAACAATGGGTATGTTTGCATTTGGAAAAATCCAAATTGAACCAGAGGAAACGCTTTTTTTCCCGTTGGCGTGAGAATAAAGAAACTGTTCGACCTTGGTTCGGTTCGGTTTCATTGCAAGTGCGAACAGGCTTCATGTCATCTGCCTTCACTCCACGTTATATGCTATCGAGGTCCCGAGTTCCAATGTGGATTCCTCGATAGATTCAGAATATACGCTGGCAAATGCTGTTTTCAAATTAAAAATTTCCTGAGAGAAGGATTTCACTTTCATTTTATGGGTTTCGTGGAAACAGGTCCGATCTGCAAAGACTGCGGGCTGCCCCTGGAGGGCGATGGAGCGGGTCCCCCGGGCGAGGCTCCGCCGTCCCCTCCCCCCAGCCCTCCCGCACCCCACGACCAGGGGGGGATGGTAAGCCCCGTCACCCCCATGAACCCGAGCCAGAAGCCCCCGTACACGTACACGGAGCTCATCGCCCAGGCTCTGAAGGAGAACGGGGAGATGACCGTCTCCGCCATCTACAAGTGGATCATGTGAGTTCGCTTCTTCCCCGAAAATGTCCAAGCAAATGTCCCTTAAAATGTCTCCTAAATGCATCCAAGAATCGTTGATCTGACGGTGCGATCCGAAAATCGGGGAAAGTCCAACGCGTTTCCGCGTGATTGTATAGGAAAGAAAAGGATAGAACAGCTTCACGATCGTTGGAAAATGCTGCTTCTCGTTTACTTGAGTTCTTCTTGCAATCTTCTGTTAACCTTTCCAAGGTTATCCAATAGAATGCAACGTAAGTTTTTTTTTTCTCAAGTTCATTTCTTTTTCGAAGCAAGTTCACTCGTTAATTCGATTAATTCCCTTTTTCTTCCGAAAGAACGAAATCAGGATGGAAGTTGTGCCGTTGAAAAGAACTCGAAACGGCCATGCAGGTATCAAAACAGGAGGAAACAAGGGTCAAAGGTCACAAAAATGGCAGATTTTTCACACGTCGAAGACACTTGGAGAAGGGAAACAGGAAAACGGTCACACTTTCATGATGAGAGCTTAACAAAGACAAAAAGGACAAACCTTCTGTTCAAAAACTTCTTTTCCCTGACATTTGTTTTTACAAATGTCGAAGAACAGATGCTTTTCTCCCGAACTTTGCTTCTTTTATGTATAAGAGGAAATGCAACGTTATTTCATAAGTGCGTATAAGCAGGAATTATTTTCGTCAGTCAATCGGGCGGCAACTTCGCCGGAAATTGGCCGATTCGAGGTGACAAGACCCTTATTTTCACTTCGTGAGATGAGCAGACCGAACACCCCCCCTTCCCCTTCCCCCCTTCCCTTCGCCCCTTCCCTTCGCCCCCCGAGATTTCGATGATATGCCGTAAGATTATTGGGGTAGATACTAAAAACGTTTGGGACCCGCACGCTAGCGATTTCCATTGCGACATCGATATGCTTTTCGTTCCCTCGAAAAACAGCGTTAAATATAAAACTTAAATATAAAAATGTGAAATATACGTTGCCCCAAGTCCCTTTGACATCCGATAAAGCCTGCTGGAAAAAAAAAATTGCGGTTAAATCAAAAAGTTTATTGAACGTGACTAGTTTCGATTTCTGTTCTCAGATAGCTCCACTCATTTCGATCCAGAATGTAAAATAGAAAATTCTAGAATAGAATCCGGACGAGAGAAAAGCACATCTAATTTGAAATAACTCAGTGGCCCCGCGAATTTCCGTTTTGCACAGGATTCAGACAGGTTTTACTGTATCTCCACGACGAGTCCCATTCGGAACGATCCGCCTCATACCTCAAAGAAATAGAATAAAATAGAAAAATGGACATGCGTAGAGTGGACTTCTTGGTTCCGATCACATGCGAACGGCCTGACGATCACACGCGCATGACACGACGATCACACGCCCATCGGCCGCGCCTTTTTTCCCACCGAGTGAATCTGGATGCAGCTGTCCATGACGGAATCCACTCTCCCGATCGCCAGGTGAGAATCACAAGCCCATCAAACATTCAGAGGGGGACGAACGGACCAGTTTATCCTCAATCAAACATTAACGAACGATAATTGCTGCCCTCGGAAAGGGTAAAGAGAGAAAGAGAGAGAGAATGCATCGCATAGACGGCACAGAGGCCAATTAGAGAGATAAGTGATCTCTCGCGTGCGGATCCTCCAGCGTCCAGGGGCTTTTCTGCCTTCCCGGCGCGAGAAGGTCCGGAAATTGCTACGACGCCTAATTTCCTTGCTTCTCGACGGGCTTTCGAGATGATATTGAAAATCCATGCACGAGGGAGGCGGGGGACCTGGGGATGTCGGGGGGAAGGCGGGGGAAAACTCACGGAAGGCTTCCGCGATTCCCCCCCATAAACTCGTATCGGCGATGCAATCCACGAGGGAATTTCGTCGGTTTGCGTGATTCGCGGAGTGTCATCGTCCAAAAGTTAAGGATGGGCGTGTTACTTTTTCAAAGAACTGGTTACCTTTATATTTACCGCTGGAAAGCGAAAAAAATCTCGCTCCGGTTCCTTTTTCGCTTCTTTCACATCCTCATCCTCTACGACATGGGAGAATCCGAACCGAAAGAATAGAAAAATCTTACCGAGCAAAGAAAATATTGGAGACTCGATCGTGAAATGTCCGTCAGCGGTTACTGGTACAGAAACGTTCATGAGGCTAAAAGCTTCGTGAAAGTTTCTGCAACAGTGAAGGAAATCGACCTCGAGAGTCTCTTCGGGCGGGGGACAGACGTAGTCGGCTTCTCTGCCTTTTTCCCCCGGCACTCGGAAGGGCCTTCGTCGCCATGAGGACGGGTCGAGGCATGGCCAGGGTGGTCGGCCTCGTGGCCTGTGGCGACTGTTGCAAACGTTGCAGCAAAAGGGAGCGAAATGACATGATTTGTTCCCTCTCAGAAATTGGAACGATTATTATTACCCATTCTTGCCCTTGCAAAAAGTTTTCCCCTCAGGTAAAATTGGGACGGTGAAACAGGTAAAAAAAAAAAAGTTTTCCCCCGTCTCCCAACCTGTCAGAAGACCCTTCAGGTAAAGATTAAGGGAAAAAGCGGTAAAATTCGGACGAACGAAGAGGTAACGTTTTGTATGGGTGGTTTTTGTAACGTGTGACTGTAACACATTACTGCCCAGTGCAACCGAAGCATTATCTCCGCGGAGTCCCGCAATGGAAGTCATATTTTCGACTCTTACGCCAGAGAAAAACAAAACATTTAAGGACTTCGATGCTGTTCCCCTGCTCTCGTGTCCGAAAGTATTTGCACGTGGAAATAATAATTAGGACACGAGGCCGGACGGGAACCAGCTGCTTCCGGTCGTAACTTGTTCCGGCCCGGTCACTCGTTAGCCGCCCCGGTCACCCGTGATCCTGCCCGGTCACCCACGAGACGATCGCGTTCATCGACAAAAGGAGAAAAAAGACGCAGGTGGATTCATTCCGGGCGGCAGTGATTGGGGCGCGTTATAGAGAAATGTCGTGCGGCGGACCATGCCAATGCGACCGGGGAGCCGATGTAATCGGCGTTTAATAGTCCCCTGGATTTCTATGGGGGCCTGTGCCCACGGGGACCGCGTCCATCACGATACCGGCAATACACGGTGGCATGCAAGCCCCTCGCAAATTCCCGTTTCGCGTGAGGTGCCATTCCGTCCAGGGGGATCCGATTGAAACGTTTCTGCCTTTTGGGGTTCCCGGCCCCTTCCGTCCCGATCTTCGGGTTTGCAGGGTGTCCGATGCGGGATCGAAGTCGGGTTCAGCATTCGCAAAATCCTTGGACGTTTGGAAACTTTAGATCGAGTTCATGTTCGAGTGGTACTGGTACTATTTTAATTTAAAACTCTTTTGTAGGTGCTTTAAGCAATTCTCTTTGCATTTCTGCTCGCGTCATTACAGATAATAATCCGGGACTTCATCATTATCTCGTGATTGCTGACACTAGACAGAAAACATGCCAACGGGCAGAGGGATCTGAAGTGGATCGCAACGAGAACCATGCCTCATCAATCAAGTGTTAATGGGGATCCCCGGAGAGTAGAGAAGCACCTCATTCATCTCCATCTCCGGGGCCGCGCACGGCGCAAACAGGCGCGCAAACAGGCACACGCGCCTTCCCAGGAGAGATGTCCCCTGTTCGGGGATCTTTACGGGTCGTGTTTAGTGTTTACGGACCATGTTTATGTCGGTTCATGACGAGACGCAGTCGAGAGATCACCTGCTGGGCGGGGGCACGTCGGGTAAAGGGACATTAAAGCCTCGTTATGGGTTCGGGGAATCTGGTTCCGAGGCGATGAAACCGGGCATTTACGGTGGGTAAATGGCCATGAATATTTGAGGCCGTAGGGCGGGGAGGGATCACAAAGGGAATTACAGGTGCAGCACGGTGTGTGCAGGGTGCAGGGGTCTTCATCAGCGAAATCTGCGCCGTCGTGCAATTAAAGTCCCCGATCCAGACCAGCAGCATCACGTCATTTGAACATAAAGGGGTTGCTTCTGCCCGTCGTAATGCATTCGTCCTAACGGCGGGCTACATACGATAGTCAGGCGATATTGCCTAATCTTTTTTTCACGAGTGGAGTTCTCGGAAAAGAGCTTTTTGCTGTTTTTCTTTGTTCTGTTTGTCGTACCGTTGGTTTTCTTTGTTCTGATCATCCTTTTAGCAAGAAGAGGGTGTCCTTCTACGAGCACAGATCGTTCAAACATGGTCACGACTCAAATCCCTGTGTGATAACATCCAGGTCGTTAGGGTCTTGAGATGAGTGAAGCACGACATGGATGTCCAAGGACGACCAGTGACTCCCATTTAGTAGCACTTATTTAGTAGCTCATCATCGTAGAGTACGGGCATCTCGTGACTCGAGAAACGAAACGCCATCGCAAGAAAAAAACTCCAAAAGCCAGAACGATGGCTGACGGCCTTCCCCCTTCACGACGGAGACTCGAACCGACCGAGATTAAATTAATCGCAAGTGCAAGGACGCGAGGAGGAGGAGGAGGTGGAGGTGGAGGGGGGGGGGGGGGGGAGAAGGAGGGAGGAAGAGGAGGAGGAGGACATCGAGGATCGATGTTGCCGTGGAGGACATTAGCATTCGCATGGAAGGAGGGAAAATGGGAAGAGGAGAAAAAGAGGGCTGGTGCGTGCAGATGCTTTCTCCTCTTATCTCGCGGGTCCGTCGTCGTCATGGCAACGCGTTCCCAAACAAATCCCGCTCTCTCCTTCGCACCTTTCAAGGCGGGAAGGCCTCTGGATCGTGCATCCCTTCTTGAGGGACTAAAGGGGAACGTGGGACGAGAGTGGATGCGAGTTAAAGATCGCTCGCCTATTTGATATTTGCGTGAGGCCCTCGAAGAGAGGGTTCGTGAGGTCGCAAGCCCTTTCAACAAGCAGAGAAGGATTAGAATTCGATGCTAAGGGTTGCAGAGGGAATTATGAGTCTTAGATAGAAAAACTTTCTAATTACTTCACATTCGGTGACGACTACATTAACTTCAAAGTCACCAAATGCATCCAGGAGAACAGTCGCACTCATCGTAGCGCCATCACGTCTAAATATTGCTTTATGAAATCGGCTTCTAATTTGCAATAACATAAAGCACTACGAAAAGCCACTGTGCAACATTTCTCGAAGAAATGTGCCCCGATCGTGGCAAAACAAAGCCAGAATTCCAGTTTTCAACACAACAATGGGGTTATTAACCGAAGTAGGATGGGAAGGGAAGACGCGAAGCATGCAGCAGGCGTGGCGTGGTGTATATGCGAACAGGAAGTGGGTTTAGGGGCGGAAGTCAAGGGGTCACGTGCATGAAGGCTCGCAAAGGTGAGATTGGATCTCGTGCACGTGCCTCTGGGGCTGCGCTGGGGTTCCCACTAGGGTCCGGCCAGGGCAGAGCGAGGGGTCCCACCGGGTCCCCTCCCCTTCGTCCATGCCATTATCTCCCCGTATGTATATGCGACCGACAACCGTTGTCCACGCGACTTCCCCCATTTGATCCCCGAACTTTGATAACACCCCCTCTCATCTCTCTCTCTCTCTCTTTCTCTTCCTGTAATGAAGTACTGAATCCGGATAACGAAATCCAACAAGGTTTCGCTCTTCCGTTCGCTTTCGCGTGATGCAAATGCAATCCTGGGGGAAGAGGGGAAGAGGGGGGGGGGGGGAAGAAAGGGGGAGTGGCGGGAAGTAGATCTCACGAGCACAATTATTCGATTCGAATTGATTATTGGGATCACTCATAGTGCTGCTGAAATTCATGGACGAATCCAGCTGAGAGACCTTGTTAACTCCTGAAGCATGCTACCTGTAAAAGTTCCTCGTGGCGCTCCACTCTTCGAAAACACATTAGACAAGGTGTTAGTGTCGCAACATAGGATACATTTATTCGCCTGGTTGTGCGCATTCCTCCTTTCAACGTAGCATCTTGAGGCACACGATCTCATTTGCTTCACGATTCGGCGTGGTTGTGGGCATCCTCATGGCTGTGCGACCAGGTGAGCCTCATGGCACTTGCAAAACTCCACAAGTGGGATGTTGTTGCCATCGTGTTGCATCCACTCAGTCCGCATGAAGTAGGCCGAAAATAGCCCATGCAGAGAAGTTTGAAGGATGCTCGAGCAAATGCTCGCCTTCCCTCGGGAATCCTGGAAGCCTTTACAGCCCGCAATCCATGCATAATGAACGGCCTGGAAAGTGGACGAGAAAATCACGGGAAGGACCGTGAAAAGAGGCGGAGTCCAGGGAAAATCCACAGGCGTTGCCCCTCTGTTCCCACGTCTGAAGCGGGGGGGAAAGGGGGGAAAGGGGGGCAAACCCCCTCTTATAATGCAATACTTGTCATAACTCTATCGACATAATATGCATATACAATGCGCCTTGTTTTCCCCCCAATTTCCCGTCCATTGCCCGCGGATAATCATTGCACCCGAACAATGCCAGGAAAAACTCATTATTTGCAACGAGAACTTTGCATGTTTACGACCGCTTGCAGTGACCAGAACCGGGATAATAACCGTCCGGTGATATTCCGTATATTTTCAATTTCCGTGCGGCGCACCCGAAATTCTCGAAAACGTGGGAAACGGGACCGTTCATCGAACGGATCGATGAGGCCGATCCTCCCCGTGTGTATAAAAGAGATTAATTTACGAGTAAGGTGTTAAAGCGTAAAGCGATAAAAAAAGGAGGGGGAAGCAGAGAACACAATGGCCGGGAGGGCCCGGGGAACCGCTGACGCATCTTGGCCCAATAAAGGGCGCGTGCCGTCCGGTCAATGGATGTCACCTGGACGCGAGGATCTGTGCAAACATCCTGCCGCCGTCAGGAAGCCATCACCCGCGGTTTTTTCTTTTCATTATTCCCTTTGTGCGTGACGAATTCTTATCCTAATTTCCAGGGGTGCGGGCGCATCCCGGCAATTTCCGGGGACGATGACTGTCCCCTTTTTTTTTTACTTTTTGGTGCTCTTTCCCTCCGTTGTGTCCTCGTTTCGCTTCGCAAACTGGTAAAAAAAAAAGGCAGGGACTCTATACGAGTCAATGTTTTTTTACTACCTAGAACCATTTCCCACGATTTTTGCTTAATCACTCGGAGGAGCGATCTGTGAATTGTCGAGATGATGGCATTGATCATCCGCTTTGTCAAAGTTCTGAAATCCTGGTGGCTCCAGGAATCAGTTTCAGTCCGTGTTCGTTTGGTTCCACGGAAATCTTTCGAGAAAAGTTTCACCGTAGAACCAAAAGTGGTTCCCGATCCTAACCTTTATTTTTTAGCGTTGCAAACTCCAATAACCGACAATTCACAAAATGCGACTGGCCATCAAAAATTGCAATAGAGATGGCGCTAGTATGCGGCTGAGAATATGCCGCTGATGTATATACACTAGCGCCATCTCTATTAAGTTTTTGGATGAACAACGTAGAATATTTTGGCTCATTGCAATTGCACGGATGGTCCGGGGACTTGGACGCCCGCGTGACAGGCAGGCCGTGCAGTTGGAACGAGCCAAATGCCATGCAGATGGGACGAGCCGAATGCCATGCACGGATCGGGGGCGTCGATGGGGTGTGTCATTTCGCTCGAACTCGGCTCACGATACGTCGTCGTGGCAAGTACAAATCAAACACGATCTCGGCTCACGAGATGACAGATTGCGACGGGCGATGAATGCGATTGGGGGAGGTGCGATCGTCAGTTGAGACACATGAGCAAACAGGGGAAACAGGGGAAACAGGGGTCACGTCCAAGCACCATACCCTTCCCGTCAATCTCGGCTCGAGCAAGAGTCACGCATGTTGACGATGAACCCACACGAGCAAACACGTCGCGGTATGCACACCGATCTGTTCGCAGATTTACTCACGGGTTTGCTCACGGGTTTGTTCGTGGATTTGCTCACGGATTTACTCATGGATTTGATTCTTGGTCGCAGCGAGAGGTTCCCGTTCTTCAAGACGAAGGACAGTCGCTGGAAGAACTCCGTCCGGCACAACCTGTCCATCAACCCGCAGTTCCAGAAAGGCTGCAAGTCCCGGCACGGTCATCTCTGGACCCTGGCCTACGTCGGCTCTCAGGTCGGCAACAACCACCAGAATCAGCAGGGCAAGGGCAACGAAGATTCCGGCGAGGATCCGCGGTTTCACTGGGTACGTGATACTGTGATACCATGATACCTTGATGCCTTCGTGAGAGGAAGTCTTGTGTCGAACAGGGTGCGGAAAAATCGAGAGCACTTTCGTACAACCTCTTTGGGGCTTTCTGCCTCTTTGGAGGTCTGAGAAATTGTATTCGCTGACAAATATTCTGCAAATATAAAAATATTGACGACTAATTGCAGGAAAAACGGAAACTGCTGGCGGAAAATGTTCGGTTTTCACATACTCTCGAATGTGTTCATGGCATACAATTCAATCCGTCACCTAGTGAAGAAACACGACTGAAATAATGAAATAATGGAAATTAGAAGTGTGAAAAAGCCCTTCTCAAGGTTTCCACTGATCCAGGTGGAAGAGAGCGTCGACGATGGAGATCCCTGGGGATTCACGTTGGCGATTATTTTTTGCAGTTCCACTCGTGGATTCAAAGGTCGATCGTGGGAATTCTTCTGGGGGAAGGGGATTATCCACAAATAAATATGTTCGCTCACGAAGTTTACATTTACGGGTGAATTCTTTTCAACTATGATTTTTATCGTTTTCTGGGAACGTGCGACAAAAATAAAAGAGCCGAAAAGGGCCTTTCGGGGAGGATATGGCTAATGAATAGGTATCACAGCTCCTTTATATTGGATTTTCTCATTGAAATTGTCGCTGAATACGACCATCCATCTTATAATATGCGGAAGCTGAGAATAAAATGGCGGGGAAACAATGTAGAAACACCTAATAACCATTTACCTGTGGCAGAAATGTGAACGTTTCAAAGGTGACCGATCCATCGATTCCCTCTTAAGCTTCGATGAAATGGCTCGTTGGAAATTGCCATGGCACGGATTCAAAGGAGTCCCAGGTGTTTTTTGCGCACCCAGTACGGTAAAAACGTGAGGAGAGTATCAGACGCGGAACGTGGATCCGCCGGCAACTCGAAACTGCACGGATCGGTAGAAAGGGATCGCATTTCATCACGTCGATTCTCTTTCTTTATCTGTTAGAAGAAGAGGAAGTTGGGTCAGTTGGAGTGCCAGTGCAGGCATAGAAGGCGGGAGGACAACAAGGAGAATTACGCCAAGGAGGTGAGTGCTTTTCTCTCCGTTCCGAACGGATGTTTTTACGGCGCAGGTGAGAGTCGTTACCGTAGCAAAAAATATCGGGGGGGGGGGGGGGGGGGGGGGGGGGGG
>CAJPEV010000159.1:35281-45480 GCA_905338385.1 Darwinula stevensoni
GGGGTGGGGGGGGGGGGGGGGGGGGGGGGGGGCCCAAGGTCCTAATGCCCTTTAAATAACAGGGACTGAATCATTATGATTCAGTGGCGTGGCTTGGCATTATCGTAACTGAGTGACGCGGAGCGGTGGGGGGAGGGAGTGATGGGCGGAGAGAGGGCAAAGGGGGGGGAGGGGGACTTCTTGGGAATTTTGGTGTTTGACGCCTCATCAATGAAGGTCGCTTATTCCTCTACCCCCAAACTTAGGTCCTAGGATGTTACCGAAGGCCAAGGGAGGCACTCTAGCCTCCTGCGTCTCACGGTTACGCACGCCACTGCAAGGGATCGATTCAAAGAATGCAGAATTTGCATTGGAAATGTTCTGTATTTCATAGTCATACCTGACACAGTTGGTTTGACGACCAGGATAAGGCATAAACACCCCTTGGCACCGCTACCCTACCGTTGGATCCTTATCACCGTCCACGTCCCCTCTTTAAATTTGCGCCCTTGCGTCCTAGCCCTTTCACCCCACATCTTTACGCGATACTGGAGATCCGTGTTGGCGCACTAAACGGATAGGAAAATAATTCTTATCAATTTTTTGTAGTACAGCATATTTCCCCCCTCGTGTTGAAAATGTCAAGTATTTTGGCCAACCTTGAGGGGCACGCCCCCCTTTGCCCCGTGGGTCTTTGGTCCCTGCCGGGAGCGATCGACTAGTTTTACTTTCTAACGTCGAATCGGATCGTCTTCGTTTTCGTCGATGGACTTCTTGGTCACCGAGTATTTCCTTCGGATGAAGGAAAAGCTGCTGCTCGAAAAATCTCGAACTCTAGCGCAACACCATGAGGCAGTAATATCATTCGGTTTGTTCGGCTTTGCCCTCGTGTCACTTTCTTGATCGAATTCGAGCTCATTCAGTAACGATAAGAATAAGACTGAAAATGGAGAAGCGCCAATAATAAACAGCGACAGCAACGACAGGGTTTGCCGATCGCATCGGCGTTCGCGGTCGCTCACAACCACCGCGATACAGGAGTCAGGAGTCCTTCGATTTGCCACTTCGCCTCAGCGCAAGGAGCAGGTATTTGCGAAGGACCAAACCATGTCCTTAATGTGTCCTTGCGCACGGCGTGGATCGATGCAGATGTGATTGGGATCTCATCCTTCGCCAATTTTCGCAGCGTTTGAAGTTACGTAACGAAAACGTGTTGCGTACCGAGAATATTAGTGGATTTTGTTTTCTGCTATTTCGACTTTCGACATTCCTTTTCTGTTTTCATCGAAGCCCCGTTTTCCCTAGCGTAGGTCTATAAAACGAAGAAAATAAACCCAGGAACCGAAGGTGAGATTTGTGGCACCAAATCGTGCAAGGATCCGGTTCAATGGCTGATAAGGCGTGAGTTGTGACAAAAATCCGCGTGCGTGATCGTGGAATCCTCGAGTCCACCGACACCGGAATGGAGGAAATCGATGGAGGGAATCAGGGGGAGAGATAAAGGAGAAGGTTTTTTTTTTTTCTATCCCTCCGTCCATTCATTTATCAAGCTCGTGATCCATCCCTCGTGCAGGTGATATCGATCCTCCCATTATTCTCCCATAATCATTACCATCATCATCATTATCACCAGAAGCGGACTCGTTCCAGTTCTCCTTCCTTTACATAATCGCGATTCCTCGTTCCATAAATCCCGAGCCTGCTCAAACATTGTCCAAACATCGCCGATTGCAATCGTATGATAGACCAAGCGTTGCCAATTGCAATCGTTCGATAATCCAAGCATCGCTATTGTCTTTCCTCGTAGGAGAACCGAAACGCCTTGCAGGCATCGGCGGAGATCATCCTCAACGGCGGAGTGAGCCAGAAGGTGGAGGTGCAATTCCTCTCTCCCATTCCGGAACAGCAGAATCTCTACCACTCTCAAGGTTTGCACTCGGAGCGCCTCGCTTGCCTCAAAGCTTTGCTCGCTCTCAGACTGAAGTGAGAACGCTCCCCTTCCAGATTTCCTTAACTACGTCTCCCGAGAAGAAGTGGTAGGCGACGGGACGGAGATGTACGGGACCGGCTCGCTCAACGCCCGGATGCCCGGAGAACACCACCACTATTACCATCATCACCATCACCACCAACACGGGATGGAAGTGACGACCTCGACGGAAGCCTCCACGTCCCACGTCTTGGCCGAGAGTCTCCAGATCGAATGCGAGCAGGTGGACATGCCCCTGTTCGGGGAGGACATCCTCCTGACGAACGCCCACTTCCCCATCCTCTCCCCTTCCTGAGCGGTGAGGACGTTGCGGTGCCCCCCTTCGGCTCAAACGTCCGCTGTCCGCCCTCGAGGGGGTGTCAGGGGGGGCCGATAGCGGACGATGCTCATTCGCCGCTGAAGATACTCGCTCGTTCGTTTAGCATTCGCAGTCGCTTTGGGGGAGTTCTCACCGATTCTTCCCTTTTTTCAAATGTTTTTTCGTGAAACCGTCCAGTCGATGCCGTCTCGACTCGTGAAGTCTGGAGTGCCTGGAATTTTCGAGCGAATTTTTTCGTCTCGCGTTCGTTGACGCCGTTGAATCGGCGGGACGACCGAGTCCGTTGCTGTCCGTTGCTGAGAGACGATCCTATATCTGCGATACATGAAAAAATCGCAATCCGCCCTTACATTCCGTCCACGGTTGTACATATTCTATTGTATTCTATTCTCTATTTTGTGCACTATGAGGCTCAAGCCGAGAGAGTTCGTGTGTTTGTGACGCGAAAAAAAATCGCAGGAGTTGTGTGATGCTTGTAAGGGAGGCCTTCACGCGACTCGTAGCGCTCAATATGTCTATAGCAAGAAAGAAACAAAAGAGAATCTATGGGAGAAACTATACATTGGTATATTTGCACACAAGACCGCACCTGCCGATTGTCCGTTTTTCCCCCCCCCCCCCCCCACGAGCTGTGCGTGTTTCGTTCCCTCACCCCGTCCGATGCAATAAAGGTCCTCTGTGACGTGCCACGGCCTCAGTGAGATTTTTCTTGGGGAAAACACCTGCTTCCAAGTCGGGGGACGGTTCATCGATCACGCCGAAAAGGTTCATCGCCTCACATGCGGAAGGTAAACAGAACGGTGTCTCATTTCTCAGAAATCTGTGCGAGCGATTCGGAATTCTTATTGGCACGCAATCCCCATGAATTGCATGGGGTACGGCTGATCGGGATCTGCCGATTCTCATCGTCACCGACTCCCATGGCCAATCCCAGTTTGTTTTTTTCTCCACACGTTCTCGCTTGCAGGTTTCATATTTTCTTCTTAAGATTCAACATCATCAGCAGAATCAGCAAATTCATGGATATGAAAATAGAAAAGGAGGAATGAGGTGTAATGCTCCAGAACGATTTCATCCGTCTGGCGATGGATTTTTGTAAAGGGATTTCTACAGAATGTGAAATTTTCTTGGTCTTTCTTACGAACGATAAACGGTTCTGAGGTGTTCCTATTCCCACTTACAGGAAGGGTATCACAATGACACGTTACGTGAAAATCTTAAGCAAATCGATTGAGTTTTTCTCTCGGTCTCGAGTCGAAAACGCACATTCCACGGCACACCTCAATTGCTGGACGGACGATAGACCAACCCGTTGGTTGGTCTATCGGAGTCCGTGGACTTGGCAGATGCCACTCGCCGTCATCTCACCTCCACGGACAGCAGCGGTGTGTCCAGGATATCACCGATTGGGAGCTGAAATCCCTATTCGAAAGATTTGTCAGGCTTGGATTCAGACGAAAGTCGTGGGGAAGAAAACGACTTACAATAGCCCCCCCTATATTCAGCGTCGAGGTGGACGACCTTCTTCCGATCGTCTGTGGGGAGTCGAAGCCGACGTCATTTCACACTACCAAGCGAGATTTTGGATCGCGGAAAGAAAGAAATCCCCAGGCTCAAGGCAGGCAGGGCTTCCAAGGAGACTGCGCTCGCCCCGCAGCCATCTCCGGAATGGCGTGCGTGGAGCAGTCGTCCGTGGTTTGTGTCATGCCTCGTCTCATCAAGGTCATTTGCAGTATCCGGGAGGTGGCTTCGTTCCGAGAATTCGAAAAGGGCTGCCAGGTATTCGTATTAAGGAACGAGTGAGTCATCCTCCCTAAAGCACTGCTGCTCTCTAGATCGTGCTCTTATGCTGCATTATGGCTGACTTGGTTTCAGAACAGGGTCCCATGGTAACAAGTTTAATCATTTAATAAGCAAACTGCCTATCATTGTGAAATAAAATAAAGCAAGGACAGAAACTCGAGTCTCGTTACCGACTGCGACTCTCATCCATTCAGGGCCTTCATCGCCATCTTGTCGTATTGCCACTTGCCTTCTATAGAAAAGCCTATGTTGATTTCACTTCGGCTGTGTCTCGAAACTCCTGAAGGGTCTGAGATGATCAAGAATCGTATTGTCATGATCTAGTTTCAATTTAACCCTAATTCGGGCAAAGTCTTTTTGTGACACTAATATGCAAGAGCAAAATTTGTAAGGATATTTCCCTTAAAAGCAAATCAAAACTTAAAAAATTCGTTTTGGATCTGTGGATAAACTGCCAAGACACATCAAATTTGCATAATATAAAAAATTTCCAGAGTAACGCAATGAAATATACCTTGGTTGGACTTCCGTTGAGCACAGTGCCTGCGAGTGCTGCCCGTACCGGACGGAAGCAAAAACCAGCCGTTTTTTCCCCCCACGCACTTCCTCAATGGTGTCTCCACTCAATTGAGAGCTAATGCCCCTTATAGATCAAACATGTTCACAAAAACGAAGCGCTCGGACCCCAAAAGACCTCAACATTGAATACATTCGTCGGAGGCACTGCAGCACCGAGACGACCCTCGGACACCCCGCTGCCTCCTCGCTCTGATGGACCTCGACATCCCTCTCCAAGATTATTTGGTAAAGCGGCAATGGGGCGAAACGACAAAGGGGTGGGGCCCTATGAGAGCTTTGGACGATGTTATCGAAGACGTTATCCTTTGGCACGTATAATCATACCCGCTCGGATATCTACGCGTTCGAGGACGCAACGAAGCAGAGCATAAAATACTACTTTCAAATTTAGCTTTCTAAATCTTTGTCATGCTGAATAAATCGGTGTTGTGTCTCCTCGCGTCAGACCAACCGTAAGACCGAAGGAGTGTCAGTCTCCACCGCATATCTCATTGCTAGAATTGGGTGACTTGATGTTTGAATTTAGACCCATAAGACAATGAGTAAGTTGAAGATAGCCCTAGTCTGTAACGCCTATTACTTCATGAAATAGGCCCAATAAATAATTCTTTAACCCTTTCAGACCTGAATTGAGACCGCTATCGGAATAATATCCTTTTTTGCTTTATATGTAGTTTTCATATTTTGTATAAATGTACCATATCATACCATATATCATATATTATACATTTAATTAAATAGCTGAAGACTACGGGTGGATTTTTGAACAGAACACTATCTGATAATGCAGCTTTATTTACCGGATTTATAATGCATTTTCTCTTAAATAAAGCTTCATTATCGGATAATGCTCTGTTCAAAAATCCACCCTACAAACCTAATGGGTGAGAGATGGCCTCTGATGGAACTGAGCCATGCATAATTGTGCCCATTGTAGAGTAATATGGAGCGCAAAGTCACGAGAATCCTAAGAAATTGCCATAGACACAATGTATATGCAATGTCCATTGGAATGGATGCCAGGTCTGAAAGGGTTAAGAGAAAACGTTGCTGTCCCATTAAAAAGAAAAGAAAAAAAAAAACATACCTGTTCTTTTCCCCATAGGCTTGGAACATAGAAAATCTAGAAGGATTTCAAACAGGTACGCAGTTTTGTTTTGTTTTTTGTTTTCTTATTTTTATTTTTTTTTTCCAACGAGCACCTATTCCAGAAAATATCATTGATACCTTTGACAGATGGGTTCTCTGCTTTTTCAGTTACCAAACAGATGAAAATGGGTTACCGTTGCATCCAAACGAAAGCACCGGATTCCCAACCACGTCCTGCATGACCCAAACATGCATTTCCGAAACGCAATCGAGACGCCCGGCAGGCTGAGAGGCAAGATTTTCGGTCCGAGAAACGTCCCACCGATCTCATCTCTTTCGTTGCCGAGCGCTGTGCTCCATGGCGACGATGGAACTCTCGATCCACGATCGATAATCCGCCACTTTGGTGTAGATGGACGGGATCCCCTTTCGGCCACACCCACCGACGGAGAAGCTGACCAGCCCGACGACCGTCTCGCGCCCGTCCACGCGGCACGCGAGCGGACTGCCGCTGTCTCCCAGGCACGGGCTCTGAGACCCGTCCCCCGCGCACAACTTCCCGGCCAGGTTGGTGTATTCGGTCCTCTCCGAGCAGTCCTCGTCGTCGAGGATCCGCACGCGTCCGTCGCGCAGGAACCGATGGGCGCCGGACGCGTCCCCGGAGCTGGAGAGCCTCCACCCCGAGATGACACATTCGGTGCCGGGCGGGACCGCCGACCCGCTCGCCGGGAGACAGACCGGCTGCACTTCGTCGCCGAATACGATGCCCCCGCCGGTGCGGGCGTTGCGGACTCGGAGCACGGCGATGTCATTGTCCAGCGTTCCGCCTCTGCCGATAAACCTGCAAAGGAGGAATCCCAAAGGGACAGTGCAGATCATCATAATGGGCCCTTCAAGTCTTTCTTTAGAATCGTGCTGGACCAGGAGGGTAGCGTCGGGGGAGGGAGGAAGAGGGGCGACAAGGGACACGAGCCCCCCTTCAAATAAAAAAAAATAAACAAAAGTAGGAAGAGACATGAAACGTCCTAGCTTGTTTTTCAGTACCACTGGTAAAATCTAAGCATTTTTCATTTCAATTCCAGGTCAAGGTTGCATAAAGATAGGTTGGGACCATGATGTAGGAATTTTCTGCTGATAGGGAGTGCTAACATGAGATGTGCAAGAGGAATGGCAACATATGAGTTCAGCAATATGAGCATGGCAACACGCGCCTAACATCGTGGGCATGGCATTGCTCCTGCCCCTTAGTCGTGTCTACTCACATTTTTGTCAGGTACTCAACGCGTACTGTGAGAATATCCTTTTGCCCTCCGCGCAAATCCCAATGTCAAAGCATCTACAATTAGACGATTAACAATGAAATCTCCGCATTTGGAGATGGAGAATGCGAAAAATAATCCCAGCCTGGATCGTGTCCAACCATAATTAAGACTTTTTTTTTTAGCTATCATCGGATAAAGAAAGTTGGAAGAGGAAGACACGCAAACATCCCCCTACGCACACATAGGCAGAAAGTGGTAAGTGATTGTAAGTTCTTTTTTTCCCGAAAAGGTGGCCGGTAAACAGACAAATTATGGGACACGCACAACTTAAGTAAATGAAATAGCTCACTTGTGATAGATGTCGAACTTCTCCACCGCCAAAGTCTGCTCCTCCGGCTCCTGGAAATCGGCCCCGTCGATGCTTCCGACCACGACCTCCAGATTCCTGATGGCCTGGTGATGCACGCAGTGCGCCGTGGTGAGGACGTACCGCTCGGCGACGACGACGCCGCCGCAGAGATGCGTGAATCCGCCTTTCACCGCGTCGTACTGCCGGATCGCGACATGCCAGGGATGCATCCCTCGCTGGGTGACCTGCGTCTCCTCGAAGACCAGGGGTCGGGGGAGGTACCCGCCTTTGGCGGGGAGCGACTCCCCGCACCGACTCGGGAGCAGTGCGTTCACCGAGGGCAGGTCCTCTCGCGTCTCGGATGCGTGGTTTCGGGTGACGAACGCCATGGCCCTCATGGCTTGTTCGATCCAGGCGCGGTAATAGGAGATCCGGGTGAAAACCGTGGGGCTGTTGCAGTCGGCGGTGCCCTCCGAGGCCAGTCCCACCAGGAACGACCCGCGATCCACGTCGCACGTCAATGGTGCACCCAAGTCTCCGTCGCAGGGTGCACCCACCCCAGTCCCGGCGCACACAGAGTCCTCGGATTCCACGGGGCACGCGACCAGCGGGAGACGAGACGCCTTCAGATATCTCGGTGACCAGCCAATTTCGATGTCGGTCGTGTTCGGGGTGTTCAAGAACCACCCCGTGACTGTGCACACCCCATCCGCAGGCATCTCGTGATCGACGTCCGGTAAGCAAACCGGTTGCACGGTATTCCCAAACGCGATCGGTTTGCGATCCCTCGTCCTCACGCGCAGAACCGCGATATCGTTCTCCCTCCCGTCCGTCCATCCGTACTCCGGGTGGAAATTGACGTTCTCGATCTGCAAGATCTGTTCCCCGCGTTCGTGGGAGTCCACGTTGTCCACATTCCCCACGACGACCATGAGTTTCCTAGCAGAATGATTCTTGACGCACCCGGCCGCGGTCAGCACGTAATTGGCCCCCACGATCGCCCCGTTGCAGTGTTGGACGTACTTCCCGAGCTCCGACACGTACCGGATGATCTGAGCATGCCAGGGATGCGAGGTCCCGCTGGTCACCTGTAGGGGCCCCTCCACCCAAGGGAAAGACGTCGATGGCGTCGCGTGTCGTCGCCCGCACTCGAGCGGGAGGAGTGCCGTTTGAGAAGATGAAGGGGAAGATGAAGGGTGAGAAGCACCCGGAGGATGAGAAGCACCCGGAGGATGAGAAGCACCCGGAGGATGAGAAGCACCCGAAGGATTAGGAACACCCAAGCTCGGTTGAATACCTGACATCTGCTTCATCACGTACACGATCCACTCCCTAAATTTCTCCAGCTTCGTGTAGAGAGTCGGAAGCCCATTATGAGTACACCGTCCCAGATGATCATCGACGACCCCCGCAATAAACACCTCCCCATCCGCCATGCAGACGAGAGGCCCCCCGGCATCCGCCTCGCAGACGGACCCGGCATTCTCCGTGGAGCAGATCTTTCCCCGGCTGGCACCAGAGGAGATGCGGTCGCACTCGTCTGGGGCGATCACGCGGACCAGCGAGGCTTCCAGGGACTCGTAGACCTTGTTGTGGTCGTGGTGCTCGACGAAGTCCCAGCCCGAGACGACGCAGGAGCTGTGAGGCGAGATCGAGAAGCCCGGATCGGGGAGGCAGGCCGGTTCCAGGTTCCCGAAGACGAATTGCAGGCCCGGGGAACGGAGCCGTATCACCGCCAGGTTGTTCCCCGTCGCCGCGACGTATGCGGAGAATCCCGAATACACGTTAACGTTCTCTATCTGCAGAAAATCCGACTCGGAATGATGCTTTTGCCGCTTGAGACGCAGCGGACCCGCATACACTCTAAGATCCTTGAGAACGTGATCGTGCACGCAGTGAGCCGCCGTCAAAACGAACTTCGTGGTCAGCGCAATCCCCACACACCGGAAGTGATATTTCCTCTCTGCTTCCTCGTGCGCGAGCACCGCCACCTGCCATGACAGCAGGCCCCTTGGCCCTATCTGAAAAGTCGGTGCAGACGCCAAACAGAACTCGGGCAGCAGTTCCCGACACCAGATGCACGGCAAAAAGGACGCAACCGACGAGAGGATCCACGCGAACCGAACGAGCATCTTCGACTGCACGAATCCGACGGGCACCTTCGACCTTCCTCCTTCACTGGCCGAAGGATGGAGAGAAACTCAATGGCATAAATTAGAGGAAGCGGGAAGCCCCATCAACTGGAATCTCAAGGCCAAGTCCCTCCGGGCGATTAACCCGGATCATCTGCGAGGGTACAGGAATCACGTATACGTTGATAGCTCCTCCATTGCTTATGGGTATTGCACGCCATATCATACCTACAAACGATGACAGTCAAGTCATTCGTGTATTTACACTGTTTCCAGATTTAATTCGTACCGCCTATAGGAGCGCTTCCATCGTTGCAGGTAGTGACATCTTACACATGAGTGGTTTTGTTTATCGCCTGCCGAGGCGAAACCTCTGAAAATGTGTTTCCTTCATTCACCACTATAGGGGGATGGTACGAATTCAATCCGGAAACAGTGTAAAGGTTTCCTAAATTCCTCGATCGAGAAGGAAGAAGACTCATTCTTGGCAGATGCTCCTTCGACCCCAATGATAAAAAAATATATACATAAAAAAAAGAGCCGACAGACTTCTCGCACGACTTCGATCAGGCCCATTGCGAAGGACTGCGCAATTTGGAAAAATTGCGACGAATGACGTCACCACGAAGAGAACCCTCGCGAAGCCTGCCTCCTGCCTTCCCCCCCCCCCCCCCCCCCCCCCCCCCCCCCCCCCCCC
>CAJPEV010000159.1:45840-177003 GCA_905338385.1 Darwinula stevensoni
CCCCCCCCCCCCTAAGAGCAGGAAGGACACCTAGCGGATGGAAGGTTGAGTATAAGTAGAATCCTCCGTGGGTCGCTAATTCCTGGTAAGTGGAGCCATACAAGGTTTCTTTGGTTTAATCCGTCTGGCTTATGATCGACATCGAATCAAATCTGGTCAATCTCATTACCGTATAAGGCAGTGATGAGCAACCTTTTTTGACTGCGGGCCGCAAGTGAACCTTTAAGGTTCCCGACTGGCCGCATGTACTGTACGTGGGTATATATATATTTATTATTATTATTTTTTATTATTATACTGAATTACAGGCTTTATGCCTGCTGAATACCAAATTAATCCTAAGCCTGGCTTAGTAAACCAGGTACTAAAATAGTAGATGTTAATGAGGTTTCTGATGCCAAACAGAAGATTCAACCAAAAAAGGAAGTAAAGAACGAGGAATATTAGCGAGAAACGAGAGCAAGAAGAAAAGAGAGCGAGAGCAAGGTGTTTCAGCGAGAGGGGAAAGGGGGAAATAATGAAGGCGAGATCCACTCGAGGTGGAGCTGAGAGCATCGCAGATGCAGTTAGCAACTTCTTTTTTTTTCATCTCATGTGTCTGCGGTAATGGGTTCTTGCGAGATCGAACCTGTTTTACTGCGTTGGGGTTGTCTCCTATGTGGTGAAGGACTGAAAACAAGGACACGAAAAGGCATCCGATGCATGTGACCAGTGGCGTGCCCAAGGGGGGGGTCATAAGCCCCCCCCCCCTTGGTCCTTGGTTAAATGGTTACATTTTACAGGTTCGATTCTAAAAAAAAAAAACTTATATGGCCATATATGCAGGGTGAATTATTAATTTTTCATGTCAACCCCCCCTAGCGATTTTCTGGGCGCGCTACTGTATGTGACTATCCTTATGTTTTCGGATAGTTCCAGTCGTCATCGCATAATGTTCTACAGCATGAAGTGATGTTTTAAGATGGGACACTTTTTACAGAGAAAAAACGGTAGATCCGGAGAATTTTCTCCCGTGTTTTTTTGATTTTTAAATTATTATTATGTAGATTTTATTCGTCAGAAAATAGAAGCATATTTTCTTTTCTATGGTCATCCCAAAAGCGCAATTATAATCGACCATCCGACAACCGTGCAGGACAGCAGCACCTAGTCAGGAAATCTGGCGTTTCCTCCGTTCTCGACAGTACCAATTCGATCCGAAAACAGCAGACCCGACTATTAGAACAAAAATGCACCCAACACAATCGGTCGAAGCGGTCAAAATAAACCAAAGACCAATTATGGATTTTAACATTCGATTGTTTTTATATTTATTCCATTCTCAGCATTTACTTGAATGAAAACTCTTTGGAGGATCTCTTGACGTCATCCAGGAAATGCCTCCGTGGGGAGACGGACCCCTTTCTGCTTTCCATAAGCTGGCGCGGACTCTTCCTTGAAAAGTGCCAGCACCCACCGGGGATGAGTCGCAACGATTCGGGCGCCATCTCACTTCATTTGGGGGAACCTCGTTTACTCGAGCAACTACCAGATGGCTGGTCTGCTGCTCCTATTTTTTTTTCAGGTTGGACCTGTGACTTTTGACCTGATGGCACCCATGACACCGGTGGATGCGATGAGACACTTAGGCATTCCCTTCCGAAATGTTCAGCGTCGCAGAGTAGAGCGGACGCGTTTGCCCGCCAGCTCAACTCAAACGTACTGCGCTTGTTCCCAAGTCCCTAGACTAGTCGTTTTCGTAAATCACACTGGCAGGCGTACTTCGTGACATTATAAGACGAAGAATAGGTCGCTGTCTGAAAAACATAGTGCATTCTCTTAATCATACCTTGAGGGTAGGATTAAGTCTTAACCTTCAGCCCAATGAATACTTATTTTCATGGGTGATGGACCTCTGAGTTTGCCTTGGACACGAGCAATCCAATAATCGTATCCTACGATTTACTTATATTTTAATATCAAAGTCGAATCCCTTCCAGATTCACATTTCAGGCATGAAATTGTCCGTTTCCGCGGCATTACCTGTAGCAATAGATATCCCTCTCGCTGCAATGAAGCTACCCAGCAAACAATTAGAAACACATAACGTTGAATTAATCATTGAATAAACGTTCGGAACGTCGATACAACGTTGGTCCAACGTAGCCTTGTTTGCTGGGTATTTCCCGAGCTGGTCTAGCTGGCTGGTTGCATCGAGAACAGGACGAGGCGACGAAATAAGTCACGCACCGGCTTTGCCAGCGAGACAGAGGAGCTTTTGAGTCCGTGTGACTCGAGGGGGAATGGGAGGAGGGGGGAGGGAGCCTCGTGTGCTCGATCGGGGAGATAAAGGAGGGATTGTGCATGATGGGTTGAGGCACTCGCGTGAGAGATTGTCTCGGGAGACAACGGATGTCCGTGACAGTACTTACATGGGTTCGGCGCTGTGGTCATGCGAGAGGGCAGGAACTTGGAATTCGTCTGAGATGCCGCGTCGGGTTCGTCGAGGGCTTTCGAGGAATTGTGCTGGGGGATTCGGCGAAGTCGAATTCGCTGGTATGGCTTTGAGCCTAATTTTGGAACTGTTTTTCTAGATGGATTCGATGCTGATGTGAAAGCTTTGAGAAATGTGGACTTGGGGCCGAGTTATCTTATTTTTCCTTAAAGGCGATTTTCCTCAGAGTGAGGTGCTTAGTCGGTGTTTGTGCCATTCAAATGCATGGTCGAGGCGGAGCAATTCCCTTAGAATGAGTAAGATTTTAAAAGAATACGAATACGTTTTCCAGCTTCCTTGCTTCATCCATTTCAGATGAAGAATGCGACCGCCTAAAACAGTCTGCCAGCCATCTAGAAAGACTCGATCCATGCACTCCAACAACAGTTCAAAGAAGGGCATTGCCTTCGTGATCGAGTACCATTCCCAAACCAGTCGCATAAAAGGCGACACGGAAGGCATGGAAGCCCAGGATTCTCGTCTTAGAAAGAGCTAGGGGCAATGGTGGAAGAGACCTTCAATGGCATGTTCGCCCGGGGAACGGCTCTTGAATCAAGGTCCGCATGAATGGAAGCGAAACCAATCCCTAATGCATGATTTTATTGTTGAAGCAAATAATCATTTATTACAGGTCCTTTATCGACACCGAGACAGAAATAAAGACCCTGAAGCATGGATCAAGTCCCCAAAGCAAAGTTCTTTTCATACCAGAGCTTACAATCAGCCCGGCTCGATGTTTACACATTGAAGTTCACAACAATATTTACTTCACCGAAAGCTTGCAAGTCGTGCCCCGATTGGCCCAAAGCCAAAAGTAATTGATCGTAACAAAAAAAAAGCTCATGACCTCCTTCACGGAAAGACGGAGGCAGTGACGGATCTGGGGGGAGGAAGGGGGGGGGGGGCGACCATATGTCTAGGTTTGCATTCTATTTTTTAAATTTAAAAAGTACATAAATTAAATTTTATTTGGAACTGTGAAATGGATATTCAGGCTTTTACCTCAGACGAAAAATAAAAAGGCGATAGGACGGAGAATGGTGGTAGGTGTGTTTGTGCGGTTGGGAGGGGTGGAAACTAGGGAACCGCCCCCCTATGAACATTTTCCGTATCTGCCATTGGACGGAGGTAGGATTGTTGAATAAAAGGCAATGAATCTCGCTGAAGGGAGGAAATGAGATTTCACCAAATATTTTTACACGTCGAAGATGAAAATTGCACGTAGCAACTTTTACAGTGTCTTGTAATATACAACATGAAAGCTTACAGAAATTTCAGCAAATCCAATTTCATTTTGGTCATGAGCTCATTAAAATGAGCCCAAAATTTCTGAGTTGGGTTCAGAAGACGGCCTAAAATTTGAGAAGTTCCTTCATCCCACTGTTGCATTTTTTTTTCAGCAGAAACCTCTAGTCAAAATGATTGGATATATTTAGCAAAAAATATTTCTTAAGTTAATCTCAGAAGTTTCCCAATGTTAACTTTATTGGTTTCTGCTGAATGAGCAAGCATAAACATCTTGCCCCCTTGTCACATCATTTAGGCTTTTTGTTGGTAACTTTTCAGTTCAATGACTTGCAAAGAGAACATTTAAACAAGTAGTAATAAAAAAAACTGCTCATTTTTTCTGAGATCACAATATCTTAATGTTCTAATAAGTTCTCTCAGTGCTGTTCCAAGTTTAGATTGAATATAACAATGAAATGCCACAGTCACTAAGAAATCAGAAAATTCCCTTTCTTTTCTGTGATCTAGGATAATTCTTTTTTCTTCAGCTCTCTGGAGACCAGGAGTGGACCAGTAAGAATTGAAAAGATATTGTACATCCCATTCACTTGGAAAAGCATGGGATAACTGCTATAGTGATAACTCAAAGTTGGTGAGCAGATGCCTATTAGGCATTGATGTACACTGAATGCAAGTTTGGCTGGCTGCACTCTCAATATAAGTCATTCTCAGTAGTTTAGAGAATTGGTGACTCCTAGTAGCCACCATTTTTTAAATAAATTCATTCAGCATTTAAGAATTAGTAAGTGAACTGGCAAGTATGTGAACAATTCAAACAAATTTTATTGAATGATTACAGATCCTGTTTGTTACCAAACATTAGGGATCAGATGAACCAGCAGAACACAGACTCTGTATTCATCATGTCTTTGAAACAATCCAGCAGAATGCCTGTTAGCCAATCTTCTTTTTCTTCTGGAAGTTTTTCACTTTCTTCTTCAAAGCCTCCACATCCACATCAGTCTTAGTTGAAGTTTCAGGTTGATATGTGGGTTCCTCTGGTGGGATGTATTTCTTCATCTTCTCCTCTCGCTTGGCTTCAGCTTTCTCCTTTTCTCTCTCCTTCCTCTCTTCCACCTTTTTCCTTTTTCTTTCATTCTCTTTGAGGAAATATTCACCTGATGCAAGTTCCTTATCAATCTTGCTTTCAGCTTGAGGCGGTGGGAAAGGTGTATACTCTTTCTTGGCCTTCTTTTTCTTGGGCTGCTTCCTCTTCACATTCTTGTGATGGAATTTTGGCAAAAACCTCTCCCAATCCTCGTTCCTTAAGTTGTCATCTTTGGCCAATTCTCTCTTTATCATCAAGGTCTTGATGTTGTAGATTGGATGAATGTTATTCATTGTATCTATGACAATTTTCCTCACATTCTTCAGGCCTCTCCAAGGTCCCAGAGCTGCCACTGTGTTTCCTTGGACGAGCACATAACATTCAGTCAGTAGCTCGATGGCCTTCAGAGTAGCTCCATTAGGTCCAATCAAACGCTGGCGGCGCTATAACATAAACAAAACCTTTTGTTTGAATTCAGTAGACAATCATGATCATTATATACTTCCACAGGGAAATGGAGGACTTGAAACAGCCATGCCATTGTACACAATACCTACCATTTGAGGTATGGGACATAGGTTCCTTAATAATTCTCAACAAATAAATCAATTCTCAGTAAAAACCTCAAGAACTTATTGAGAGGCACTATGCTAGGAATACAATATGGAATTTCTTCTTTTGGCCACAAGCTGTTAATGAGACATTGAGTACTCTTTGTGAAAGGGCACATGGGAGAGGGATAGGCACAGGATAAGAGGGGCAAACAAGTGAGGAGAGAGATGAAAACTGAGAGGAAGAGGGAGGAATAAGTAGCATATACCTAGATGTGCATAGGTTTCAGGAGATCATGTGGAGGTGCAAGAAACATGACATAATTCAGTATAGTACCAGTTTGTTAGCTGACAAAATCTTGAATAGAACTGAACCAGGTTAGCATGATAACTTTCAACTTGGAATCTTCAAAGATCAGATTCAAACAACTAAAAACTCAGATTTTTGAAACTTTAGCTTCATAGATCATATCCAGACTGTAAAAGACTGAATCCTTTGGACCTTCTTTACTCTATCATACTAACCAAAGATGCTTAATATCAGGTAATTTTTTTTATATCAGTGAAAAGCTAATTAGATTAAATCAAGATGCTGAGGCATGACACTGAGCACACAATGAAGTTGGTGTGAGAGTTGCCTGTGCATGTGCTGTGCACTGTGCACAAAATAAAGGAAAACCCAGTGAAAAGTACTTCCTGTTGCAATAGTATCCACATAAAGTATAATTTAAGTTACCTAAGTAACAATGCTTCATTTGATTCTCACCTTGACAAATCTTTCCCGATTTCGCACCAACTTCCCAATCTTGATAATATCACATGATGTTTCATCCTGAAGAACTCGCACTGCCTGTTCGTAGGGCACAGATCGAGCCAGGAGTTTGATCATGTCTCTGGCTTTGATGATGATATATGGGTCCCAGGTCTTTCTTGTAGTTCTCACCGTCATTGAACCTTCCACTAAGTCCAGTTCTGCCAGAAGACCACATTCTGACAAAGAGGCCTGTACAAGCGGCCAGCACTCCCGGAGATACTTCTCTCTGTATTTAGGGAAGAGGGTGGCAAAACTGCTCTCCTCCAACAGACCATGAGGATTGTCATCTTTCAAGAACTGTGGGACTTTGTAAGTCCAAGCATTTTCAATGGGTCCCTTAGGTGCTTCTCCTTCTGAATCACTCATCATTTCACACGTGCATATCGTAAGTCGTGAAAAAATGGTTTTGCTCGCACTCACTAGTAGAGCAAACGATCCCACGTGGTCAGATAAAGTTCAACTAGGCATGCTCACCGCCGTACCTGAACGCCGCCATGATTACTCGCTGCAGAAACTGCTCGAGTGTTGCTACTGGAAAGGGAGTCTATGCGCTACTGTGACTTGGGGATGAATTCGTATAACCTGTAAGATGGCTCTCAAAGGCCAAAGGTAATTTCTCATGTGGAATATATTTCTCCACTTCGTGTATGTATCTCCTTTCTAAGTTACACGAGGAACAATCACAAGAAAGAGACAATCTATATTTCTTCACCTGTGCCAAAGTTGTCTCCGATGGCCCTTCTCTACCACCCGATCCTGCCATACAAGCGATTAAGATTCAAGGAAAAACCACGTAGAAGGAAGACTGATATTCTCTCTCGGAGCATTGAGATGCGGGAAAACTCATGTCTCAGAATTCCAGCTCTTAGTAGTGCAATGTGTTAGCACTGCATAAGCAACATGTCTGCCTTGAATGGTGTGATGTCACGCCGGCTCAACGTGCCCACGACACTAAAGAAACTAATTTTAAAGGCTACCGTGTATATAGTCCTTATCTATTTTGCCTGAGAGGCATGGAAGCAAAATTATGAATATAAAACGTACTGATTGCCATGGCTTCGTGGTTTATCGAGAAAAGGGATAAAGGGTAGCATTCAATCGAAGCTCTTGGTCCGGGCAGGGATATCGTGAGGCTTTCTTGCTATTATGACATCCCGTCAAGTTTGAGCATTCATTTAAAAAAAATTAGACGACTTATTTCCAGACTGGAAAGCTGATAGAAGTGGCGATATGTGGAGAAATTATTTGTATTTGACAGGAAAAAGCGTATGAAGTGTGCATCGTTGCATGTAGAGAGCTGTAGAAAGAGGCATTTACTTTAAATTAGTCTGTGACTAGCATGACAATGGAGTACAGTATGAGTGCAAATATATTGTAAGAAAGAATTATGGTTTTAGGTCAATTACAGCTGCAGCAACATATTACAATTCCTTGCCCATTGAAATAAAAAAATAAATATTAATGCAGTTCAAGAAAAGCCTAAAGATATATATCCTAGAAATATGAGGATGTAACTATGTAAATAATATTTATTAGTTACTGTTGCAACCCAGGCAGTTCTAGTTGAACCTTCAGGGTCTTCAGGAAGCTTCAGGAAGCCCTTTCAAGGTTAATGTTGATGTCTGTTCTGAATTTTACAATATTTCATTCTATTGGTTGCTCTTGCTCTCTCTGCTTCATTCCCCAGGGCCACCCATCAGGGGGGGGCAGCATTGGGGACGATTTACCCTGGGCCTCCCATACCAAGGGGGCCTCCTAAAGTGCCTTAAGGGGGTCTCCAAGGGGCCTCTGGTTTAGTTTTGCCCCAGGCCCCTGGAAGCCTCTGGGTGGCCCTGTCAGTCCCTCTTATCAATCTAAATACTTTGGACTTCTTGTACTACTTTAATTGAGTACTTGTATTGCAGTGTTGTATTTTTTTTTCCCTGTATTGACTTGAGCAAAAGGTATTCACTCATTCAAGTTATATGCATGATTGAGACTGATATTGTTAAAATGATTTATATCTAATCTCAAGTCTGGCTTGGTTATTACACTCATTTGATTTTCTCATTTTCCCCTGCAGAATCAGTGAATCTTCAGATTCAGGTCTAAAAGCAACTTTCAATTGTTTAAGACTTGTATAGTCAAAATGGGGAAGAAGTCGAAGGAGAAGAACCTGGATTCCACTGCAGATGAGTCAATGCTTGATGCATCTCAATGTGAAGAAACAGGTGGTGATGCAAAGCCAGAAATGTCATATGAGGAGAAACTTCAGTATGTTAGTATCATTGCAAAGCCAATGGCTTCAAGGAAGTTGGCAAAGAAGCTCTTCAAGGTTATTAAGAAAGGTAAGAACCTCTCAATCATTCTTGTAGATCAGTAAGCTTATTTATTTTCTGACATATCCACATTTGGGTTTCTTTAAATGCAATTCACAAGTACTTTTTACCCCCCCAGTTTGTTTTTTTTTTTTTAGGATAGATGAGAGTCATGCTAAAAATAAAAGCTTATTTTCCCCCTTCCTCTAGCATCCAAGCATAAGACATACCTGAGAAATGGTCTCAAGGATGTCCAGAGCCGCATTCGCAAAGGTGAACGTGGGTAAGTGATCCCTTTGACTCATATTAATCTATTGATTCAAAAGAACATGAAGAGTGCTAAAATTTTAAAGGAGTGTCTTTGGATGATTTTGGTAAGTCTAATTATAGGTCTGGATCTGCTCCTGCTGCTGTAAAATATCAAAGGTGCAATAGGATAACATTTCTGAAAAAAGAAGTTCATTTATGAACACTACTTATGGACTTGAGAGCATAGATTCTATTATCCATTTAATGACACTAATGAAGGTTGTATATACAGGATACAGGAGAAATGGTTAAGGAAAAAGGGTTTGCAGTGAGGAATTTTTCAGACTTTGAAAGGCATAAGATTTGACACCCCACAAAAAAACTGCTGGACTAGTTATATGGCATAGGGCTTAAAATTAATGTGTGCCGGTTTAGTACAAGGACTGATGAAACATTTTTTCTTGAAGTTTAAATTTTAAAATTTTTAAATTAGAAATTAGAAATAAATGGAAACTTTTGTCAACCTCCCAATTGACTCAGTAAGTCTGTGCTGGGGTATATGTTGCTGTGATTGATTTCAAGATGGCTACACCCATAGTTGTTTTTTTTGCAGCTGTAGCAGGTGGTTATTAAGTTTGTTTCTTTGGAACTTTAAATTATTGCCTGTTCAGACCCTTGGGAATAGCTTATGGTTAGTTAATTTCCTATGTTGGTAAATGCCAATTAACTCTTATGTCAGCTTATCCTGCCATTCATTTTATCCCTCTAAATCTCAGTTAATGGCCTTCCAGAATGCTACTTGTGAAAAAATGTCACTTTCACTACCATCAAGCCATGGCACTCAGGTCCTTGCTGAGTTTGCATAAAATATATAAATCATTGCCAATGATTTATATATTTTAATTAAAATTAAAGTTAATTTCCTTGCAAAATTCATGCTTATCCTTCTGGATACTCTGCGGAGTATCATTGTAGTGTTGAGGACATTATGAAGTTTTGATTTAAATTAGTGATGGCGTAGGACTGAGGAGCAATATTTTGTTTCTTGATACAAAATTTCCGCTCTCCGAAACGTTTACTGAAGTATGCTTGGCAAGTTTTATGAATTATTAATAGTTTATAGTCAAGAAATCCATATCTAGGCTCTCTGGAGGTTCTTTCAGAATCCCTAAACACTGCCTTTTACTACCTGCTGTTTTTCTAATGCATCCACGTTTTGGGTTTGTACTTCTCTGTATCAAAAGATTTTGTTCTCTTAGGTGTTTTCCACTTGGAAAAGGTAAAGGTATATATAGGCATGAAGCTATTCCTTCAATCTAACTGAGGAGTTGCTTTTTCTAAGACCAATGCTTCTCTTTTTTCTGTATTTCAAGTAGGCTTGTATCAGGTGTGGGGTTTGCTTTTCATTTCATCATCATTGTATTCTCTTTCCAGGCTAGTGGTCTTTGCTGGTGATGTGACTCCTATAGAGGTTATGTGTCACCTACCAGCAGTGTGTGAAGATAAAGACATTCCATATTGTTATGTACCAGCCAAGCAGGACCTGGGTTCTGCCATGGGGGTAAAGCGAGGTTCTCTCATGGTGCTGGTTAAACAGCACTCTGACTATGAGGATCTCTTCAATGAATGCTCTGCAAGTGTTCGTGCACTGCCTCATCCCTATTGATCTCTTCCACTGCTGTTTGACTCCTCCATACAGGAATAAAAACCTTTTTTTTTCATGCAGGAGATCTTGACTCAGATACTAAAGTGTGGCTCAAAGACAAAAGGGAATTTCTCCACAATCAGTTAACTTACACAAGTAAAAATTTTGCATTGGAACATGCAGCTCTTTATGTACCATGATGTCAATTGGGTTACAGCAAATGGTACATGGAATGTCATGTCCATTGGGTGAGCAAAAGGTTTCAAAATTAAATGAACTTTCACTCAAAAATATGACTGTTCTAATTGGTGCAAATAAAGCATTTGTTAGTTTGAACCTCTTTTGGGTCAACATGGGAGATATGAACACACAAAGGACCTCCAATGTTACCAGTAGTGTTTAGTTGCACTCGGAATGCATTTCATTCTGATCCTTGTTTTCTTAAACTAGGCTCATTAACAGAAACCCAATCCTGTAAGAAATTAACTTGAATAAGCTCACATTAGCATGGTTTTCTGACTTGAAGCCATTGTTTGTAAAGCATCATTTGTGCAGGCATAAAGAATTGAAACTTGGTGCATGAGAAGTTATGAAATAAACTACAGGGTCATCAGAAAAAGATGCTCTTCTTTTCATCACATGTATTTTCTAAAATAATACACAAAGAATTTTGAATTAAAACTTTAAAAATGCAGGATGTTTGGGAGTTTTTAATTATGAAAGCACATCTTCAATACATCATAATACAAACACATTTTCAAGTATGTGGGAGCCTCCAGCATCCCTCATCATCTGCAGGCATTCACCAAGGTTTTCGATAACCACGAACAGTGTTTGCTGATTAATGCTCTCCACAACAGTTCTGATTTCCGCCTTTAATTCTTCTACCGTATATGAGTTATTCCTGTAGACATTAATCTTTAGAAGTCCCCATAAAAAGTAATCACAGGTATTAAGTTCAGGAGAGTATGGTGTTCTTGAACAACCACATCCGGAGTGACCATCCTTTTTGTCCTTCACATTACCAGCATTTATGAATTTTTTTACTAGCCTGTTTATTGCAGATATGCTTGGAGTGTCCCTACATCAAAATTCACTTTGAAAACCACACTGTACTTGAATAACGATGCCAGTTTGTTAAAACTTTTTCACCATGAACACCCACTGCTAGCTTGTTTACTACTGTTTTTATAAATTAGCACTGGGACTGCATAGTACAATACTAAACTCCCAAGCCTTACGTGTTGAATGGTACCATGTATAAGGTTGTTGGCAATGTAGTTCAGGAAATATAAGTTATGAAAACTGGAGCGTCTTTTTCTGATGACCCTGTAGAATGACCACACATTTTTTGGTTGACTCTGGGGTTCACAATGATATTGTTGGCATCAGGGTAGTCAATCCAAATTCACTATTTCCAACTGCAAGTCAACAGTAGTTCAACTCACTCCTTAACATGACACCCAATTACAACCACACTTTAAACAAGGATATGTAAGCAATTTTTATTTGAATATTTTTTGGACCAATTCTTGCAGTGAAAGAAAATAGACCACCAAGAAAAATGCACAGAGAATGATGGGTATTTTAAGTCAAACATATTACGGATGTTCCTCAGCAATTGCTACTGGTCTTATTGTTACATCCAGAAATTGCCACAGAGAAAGGTGCAGTACAATTTAGTTTTTGAAGGGCAGATAGTTCTCATTTCTTGTCTTTCTCCATTCTTTTCTTGCTGTCCTTCTTCACTTGCTTCTCTTCATCCTTCTCTTTTTCTTTGCCCTTATCTTTCTCCTTATGCTTATCAGCTTGCTTTGTCAAGGAGCCTACAGCTGAACGCACAGTTTCGCTTTGAGGATCCACTCCAGGTAGTGTTTCAAGGACGCTCTGAAGAAACATAGGATCCCTGACCACTTCTCGATAACTAGTGTCCTCCTCATGTTCCTCCACTTCCATATGCTCTGGAGGAGGCTGCTCCTTTTCTTTCTGTTTCTCATCACTCACCTTTGCAGCAGGCAATTGTTGGGCTTCCTGCATTGACATTTGCATGGCATAGGCAATCTGTTCCTCCTCAGTCATGGAGGCAAAATCAGGGTAAGATGTAAATCCAGCCGGATTGGAAGTGCCTGCATCAAGGGGAGTGTTGTTATTACTTCCATGCTCTACTGACATTGCCAAAGCTTTCTCCAGCAAAGCTTCTTCTGTGTTTTCTTCAGCAGGCTTAATTCCTGATGCAGCAGCTGACTCTGCCTGAGCCCTGCGAGCTTCCTCTTCCTGTCTCTGACGTTGTTCTTCCATAGAGACCCTTAATGCTAATGCCAATTCTGGATCCTCATTGGGATCAACTCCAAATTCAAAGCCAGATCCAGGACCAATACTAATCCCACCAGTTTCATCATCTCCTTTGACAATTGGGGAACCCATCAGGGCATTCACAAGATCTCCTCCAACCATTGTGGCCAAGTGGCTACCACCACCCTCTTTGCCACTTAGGGTTTCAATGAACACCTTCAAATTATCATTGTTTCCTTCTTGTGCCTCACCGAAGTTGATGATATCCACATTTACCTTTTCCTTCTTGAGCCTCTTTGCCAATCGAACAAGATCTTTTGAATCCACTTCCAATGGACTCCCAACAAAGGCAATGATTCGTGGGCGATGATTCTTTCCTTGACGATGCTTTAGGGCCAGATGAGCAACACGGATGCCAGTCATAAAGTTCACAATGCCATTTGGAGTCAACTGCTGAAGTTTCGCCATGATTTTCCCTGTGTCTGTTGTCAGTGTAGCTAGGACTTCTGTATTTGCCATAGTCAAAAGCCCCACATTATTCTCTGGATTTGCCCTGGTTTTAGAGTGGCAAATGAGGTTGACTGCATCTTGCTGAGCTTGGAGCCGTGATGGTATGAAATCACCATTCCTCATGTATTCACTATTGTCCACACATATCATCGTGCTCTCCAGAACCATTTTTTTCTTTGTGTAGATTTCACAAGAGGGCTTTCTTCACACCCACTTTGGCATAGGCAAAATTAAAAATGGCTATCACGGCCCTGGAGCAGCTGCCTGGGCAAAAGACAGGAATTCATGAAATTAGTGTTGTTTAATTAATCCTATGACAATCCTATGGTCTAGATTAACCAAATAGTCAAAACAATGGCCAAAATGGTGTAATCATAATGGGCTTCAATACCTGTGTGACTGCCAAGTAGCAAGTGCAAAACTTCTGACCCTTTCCCACAATACAGGGTTTACTTGTCACATCATGACAGGAGAACATGTACAAGTTGGTAGTCTTCCTTGGAAGGGCAAGGTTCAGACTATCACTTATGCCAAAAAGAGCCAAACATCATTTTGACAGGTGAGGCAATGTGCCAATGACCTGTAACAGTTAAGTGCATACCCCCAGTCTCCAATGTTTCCAGATGAATTCAACTGGAAACATGCCACATCCATTGGGATTCCTTTTATTTATAATAAACACTAACCTAACTTGGCCTAATTTTTGGGGAAACACAATATCCCAGGGGGTATGTGCTTAACCATTACAGGGTGGGCAAAAAGAACTCAAGAGGTCCATAGCACTTCACTACAGTTTTTCAAGAGATTTCTGTGATAGTAAAAATCACTGTATAAAACCTTTATTCAATTTTCCACTGGCATCAACAGATTTAGGATTCATCAGATAGTTTCAGATAGTTATCAGATAGACTGATATATGAAGTGTCTCAGAGGTAATACTTTATAAGAAGGTGCTGCATCAAAACAATGGCTCATTGCATATAAAAGAACACCAACTCACCTTGAAATGATAAAGTCAGCACTCTTTACATGTAATGCACTTCAAATTTGCAGGGAAAATTAGATGTACAAAGTATTGCTGCAAGCAGCAGGCCTTAAATGAGAAATCATGAAAAAGAGGTTTTGTGGTTGAATGGGCTTTCCAGTATAAAGGAGAAAAGCCACAGTTAGGTCACTGGCTTTTTTTTGGGACTGGAAGCAGCAGGATGGCCACCAAGCAGAGAGTCCCTATCCCTTGCAGGCATTCAGCACCTTGATTTGCTGCTCCCAGTGTACATGTGAAGTGTTATAGTCTCTCTTCATTGGCCCCCTCCCCAAACCTACCATGCTCATGAACCTCCATTGCCCATTAATGGCATTCCTTCACTGGAGGGTTGTGATTTTATTTTCTGTGATTGTAATAATTCTTTCAGGAGTCTTGTTTGTCCTTTTTTTTCAATTGGAACAAGATGAAACTCTTACTTTTTGTTATATCTACTAGTCTATAACTGCAGTAAACAAGGTACTTATAATACAAATTATGTATTAGATGAATGCCATCATTGGAATGAATTATTGGGGCTTGAGCATGTGGAAATGGATATCAGTATCGGTTAATGGTATCTTTTACTTAATACTGACATCTGACATCAACCAGAATTCAATATTGCTGCATCTCTAGTTATTACTTCCATTGTAAAGATTTATTTGAGCATAACATAGCTTCTTTGGGTTCTGAAGTTGTCAACCAAGGTAAAAATTCTTTTTTTTTTAATCATCTGCATTGCCTTAATTATGTATAGAGCAAAATTCTGTCAGAAGTGAAGCCCCTATTTGTCATTGTGCCAGACAAGTTATACATCAAGCACTATGTATCATCAAGGCACTGCTGTATTTAGCTTAATTCATTGTCAGACATGTAACACTGGAATTGAAAGAGAATCTTCTCACTGATCTCATGAAAGCACTCCCATACTGTTTTAGGATTAAATTCATACCCCCTGAGCACTGGAGAATGAAGGAAGCACCACTTTCAGAGGATCTACTTTATCTGATGGTCCACATAACTACCCATCTGCAAGATGTCACTGCCTACAATATACATATAAGCACTCCTACAGGGTAGGAGGAGGGAGGCAGGTCAGTTATTATCAATTATTGCTGATTAGTGTTCAGACACTTAATGTGTCATTGAAAACTGGTTGCGGCCTCCTCACCTCTGGTTGGTTTTGGCTTCTCAGAAACCTGTCAAGGAAAAAAACCTTCAAACAAAGAATAAGATTGAGCTAAGGGAGCAGGTAGATCATTACAGCTAATTTTGAGACTTTAGATAGGAAAGGTGCTTTTTAAATCTCTCAAGAGCATGAGAGGGTCAAGGTACCAAAGATAGAGAATACAAGTCTATCACCCTCAGAAAAAACAAACTTGATTGAGAACTGTTCTGGTGGGAATTCACTGGTGTTCTCAGTCTTCAACACCTATGAACATTTTGTTTAACTACTAGGCAACTTCTATTGTCTTTGATGGCCCACCTTGCGATACATTACAATGACTTGCAAAGGAATTTGCAATTTGTACCATTAGTAGCATATGCTCTAGAGGCATTTCTCTCTTGGAAGATGTACCCTCACCTCCTTGAATGCATCATTGAAATAGCATGGCACAAAGTAAAAGGTGATATAGATTCATTTGCATGTGATATGCCATCTGAGAAAGTTCATGAAAGCAATTGTCAGTGTTTCAGTGAAAGCCGTGCAAAATAAATTATGCCTTCATGGGCCTTTCTCTAAATCTCTCCCAGTCTGCATACTCCTTTTACCTCTCTTTTCTGTTATTTTCAGTCCGGTCATATATGAGAGAGATGGAAAGCTCTTTGTCTCACGTTGACAATATGATCAAGCCAATATATTATTTGTAAAATAAAATTAACGTTAATATTAACGACAACGTTAAAAAACCTAACCTACAGGAATCCAACCCAACGGAAATGCGATCTTCCCTGACTACACCTATGTATCACGAATGGATGACCACCGAGAACAAGAACGTCTTCGCCCTGACTCATCCATCGGCACATGCGACTAGGTCACAAGAGGCCTGCTCAGCTCTGGCAGCATATCCACGTCGCGGACCACGGTTGAAGCAGTAAGAGTTAGAGACGCGGCGGGTCGGGAGTGATAGCGTGACTTCTATGCCGCAGCTACAGCATACAATATGGCCCGCATAACTTGCTCCTGGCAACCCGCGGACCAACTCCCGCATTCGCATACCTCTAAAAACGTCCGTGCTGTCACATTCGGATCACCCCTTACAACATGTCTGCGCAGTGTAAAACCAGATAAGGCTCTCACATGTTTTGCAATTCAGATGAGTATTTAAGAACAAAAGCTCGCAGTTTTCCAGGAGTTAATTCTCGACGTGTTTGGAACAGGCGTTTTTGGGGGGCTAAATTATTATTTCGTTGGGGAAGGTTGAGCTACGCGTAAGCCTAGGTTATCAATTACGTCGTTTGTTATGGTCTCCTGTGAAATGAAGATGTACAATCCCGTATTCGTTTCTGAGGGCTCGCTGCGAAATACATGTAAAGCCTACGCCAGTACATGGTACTATCGGCATACTTCATCAGAGGCAGCTAGCCATGCATTGCAATTGTCAAGGCTCATTGATAACCTCAACGAATATCTGTGGTATCATGCATGCCCCAGTTTAGAGACAGCTTATTATAGGAAACAGTATTTTACAGCAAAAAATAAACTAGTCAACTTTTTCATTTTAGCCTACAATAGTTAATTAAACCATGCCAGTATGAAAGATTTTGTGGAATAGTTTCTTTCTTGTTAAAGATTTGCAGAATGAGGGAAAGAGCTCCATGAGTCCTTCACAGATCTTCTAGCTTGTCAAGATTTAACTAACATCACATCTGCCAAAAAATGTTATGTAGGAACTTAGCAGTACACAAAGTCTCTAATGTACATGAAAACTTCATCTTCTACTGTAGAGGTGAATGAACAGCATGCATGGGATTACCAATGAAAAATCATGGAAATAAACTTGAATGACTAGAACAATAACTGAGGAATTACTTGACATTATGCCAATTTAGTTTTTTCTTATCTGTTGCTAATGATCCTTCCATCCTTTCCTGAGGATACTGTTAAACTGTAGCCTAAATCTTATTTAGTCTCAATTTCAGTTAACTGTATTTTTTTTTTAAATAGAAAGTTTTTATTTCAAGCCTTATCACTAGTCTCATGTAACTGAAGGTAAACTGGGGCTGGTGATGCATTGAAAGTAACTGGTTGCTGTGAAATCACTGAATGAGGTGTAAAATTGCTATCCACTATGCTCTAGTTACAATGCATCCTAATTTTTAGAGAGATTCAGAGTGGTACCAGATTTTGTAATTTCATTGGCATGCCTAACAAAACCTTTGTTAATGGTTGTTTTAAAATACCTAACATTGGTAACTTAACAAAACTTAAGACCTAATGAAATGCCAAGGCCAAAAAATTGCCCTGACATTTTCAGCAGTAGTATACATGGCAGAAAAATTGACTCTGTGGCATTAAGATGCTTCTGCATCACTCAGCTTGGATGGTGATATCATGGCACCTACCAGAGGTGTTAGTTTCCTTCTAGCTATTTTAGCTGATGGATCTGTTGTTGACAAACAAAGGGAGGGGCATGGCAGCAGAGACAGGGTTGCTAGTTGAAGTTGTGCAATGCTATAACTAGCAGTGCTGCATGTCATACTCCCCTCCCATCTCCAAACCCACCTGCAACATTCTCCTCCTGTTTCAGTCATTGAAAGGAGGCCCACAATTGGACTGAACTAGTCCAGCTTATTGTTCAGTTTCTCAGTTCAGTCTTTACAGTGATAGTAAAATACTGTAGAATGCTAGATTCCTTGCTATAAACTATGGTTTTCACTAGGAATCAAGGAAATTATGTTTAAAATACCAGATTATGGGAAAAGTTTACTGCAACACCAGGAAGGCTTCATAAAAGAAAAGGCAGAGTGAGGGTCAAAAGTGACTGAAAATGGACAGAAGGCAAGCATAGCAACTCCAGTTGATGTTGCAGAGCTGGCTGGTTTGTTTTCTTGGAGGTATAGATGCTTACTCTGCATGTCATTGTCAGTTCAGTCCTCAAATCATTTTCCATATTATATTTTGGGATCTTATCTCAGCATGTGAAGTCCCAGGGACTTGGAAATCTACTGTTATGGTGGTGAAAATGTATGAATTGAGGATTAATATAAACCTGAGAAGAAAGAAGTGGGAATAGCTCTCAAAGATCTATGTTCATCTAGAGGGAAAATACCCACAATGTGTTACATATCCTAATGTTTTTTGACTGCACTCTCCATCATTTTACCATTTGGTAAACCAAGGAAATTGGAGTGCAAATTCCATTCAAGCATTGTAAGTTAAGTAAGTCTAGCTAAATTCATCAACTGCCTTAATTATGTGAGTCATGTTTGGTATTATTTTGAAAATGACTGTAGCAGAGGTATTGCCATGAAATGATTTTACCTAAGTGATCCTCACATTTGCAGGGAACGTCTATAAAGACAACAAGAAATGGGGCGATGTATAAGATACATAAAAACCTGTTTCATAAGATGGAGACTTTGGATTCGACCATTTATCATGTTCCTGTATACTGTGATCATATTTGCTGGCCTACCTTTCTTGATTGTGAAAATGACCACACAAGGAGTGACTGGCACAATTCAGGCATGGTTGGTGGGAACAGTATTTGTTGTCCTTTGTCTTCCACTTTCACTATGGGATATCACCCAACATCTCATCCATTACACAAACCCAATGAGACAAAAGCATATCATCAGGTATTGGTTCATGCTTCTGAGAAATGTTGTACTTCAATATAAAACTCAATTATATTTTGCAAGTGGTCACTGTAAGCGTATCAAACTTTTACGTGGACTCCCTTTTATTTCAGGATCCTTTGGATGGTTCCTATCTACTCTCTGAATGCTGTAAGTCTAGTCTCCTTGCTGCACCATATATTGAAGATAGAAGTGTAATGTGCTAATTCAAAAAATTTTTTCTTTGCAGTGGCTCAGCATGACAGTCCCAAAATTTGCCATCTATTTTGACACTCTGAGGGAGTGTTATGAAGCCTATGTCATCTATAACTTCATGATATTTCTTTTGAACTTTCTCCAAGAAGTACAAGGGGATGTGTATGGTGCACTGGAGCAGAAAAAACAGGTTGAACACATGTTTCCATGCTGTTGTGTGCCTCACTGGCAAATGGGACAGTAAGTCATTTCTGGCTGTAATTGGTTTTGGTACATGTGTGGTGATGACTTCCATGTTTTTGTTACTGAATATAATACATAGACTTCATACTAATCACAATATGAGATTGTATTTAGACTCTAATTACCAGGCACAGCACTGAAGTGGATTCAGCAACTTTTGCTTGTTGGCTATTGCTAGGTATTTTGTAAAGTTTTATGACCAAGAATTGCTTCAGGGTTGTTCAGTCAGTTATCTCATAGAGGCTGACATTGAATCCTGCAGATGGGGGTGCTATATTAAAGTGCTGGTTGCCAGGGTTCTCACATTGAAAGCAAGGCAGTTTCTATGACCTGCCTTGATTCCTCCTATGACATATATTCCTTGGTGGCCATTCCTCTGCTCATAAATATAAAATTTTTTCTTATTTTATTACATAGACAGATCCTCCCTTTCGGTTTCTAAAGGTTATCAATGGGAAAAGTCCCTTCTTTGTGATGTGCTATTCCTAATACCCCTTCCATATTCCATATTGTCCAAATTGGCATTGCAGCCCCTCTCTCTCCCCTTCTCATCTGTTCAAGTTGCTATTCCCAGTCAAAAATTCCAGCTGGAAAACCAACTGGAACCAGCTACATATACCACCCTAATACCATCTATAAACCAGCTGGTAGAACCAGCTGGTTTTAAGCTGGTCTCAGCTGTGTATTGGAACATGGTTCCAGCTGGTATGAAGATGGAATTGGAAGGTAGTTCCAGCTGGTGTGTGGATGGAATTACTATTTCTTTCTATTATTTGAATGAATATAGAGTTTAAATAATTCTTGTGGCTTATTGGTGTTTTAAATATTAATGGAACATGGAATTCAGCTGAAAGGGAAGTAAAACAATCTCATTTCAGGTAGGGTTTAATTTCCAAAGTTCTGAGATTTCAGAGCAAAAGAAGGCCTTTAATGTGTCAATGACAGAAAATTGCACAGTAAAATTGAATGATTGAAATAGGATAAAGGCAAGATATAGGCCAGGTCCTCAAGAGTCTTGGAAGCCAAAATGCTTGGCATTCCTGGTCTGCTCCAAATCACTAATTTTTTTCAGAGATCCAGTGGTTCACCCTGCTGACATCTTTTCTAAGTTGCTCTTTCAATAAATTAAAAATTATCAACCAGAGCCAATTTTAAGGTATATTATTTTAAGTAACAGCATAATTGGCAGATCCAGGAGGAGGCGATTGCCCCCCCTTCGCCCCCCCCCCCCCCCACCCCATGTCCAGGTTAAGCATTCTTTTTATAGCTTTTACATTAATTTTTATTGGGCCAGTGAAATTGATATTCACGTTTTCCACTCCAAACGAGAAATGAAAACGACTAAAGGGCAGGGGAGTGGTGAAAGGTGGTGGAGGGTGAAACTAGGGAACCATCCCCCTTAAAATTTTCATCCTTCTGTTTTCAGAAAAAAGAAAATCAGTGGAGTCACATGTGCAGAACGTTTGCTTGACAGGTTCACTTTACTAAAGTGAGTAGCTACATGTGACTGACATGACCTTCGCCTTTCACCTATTTTTGTGCCTTTCCAGCCTCGTTCTCTGGTCGTTTGCCCATATCTTTCCTGCGTTCCCCACCTTCGGGGGAGAGAGGAAGGGAGAAGTAGAGAGATACTATCATGAAAAGGGGTTGGGGGGGTTCAGACCCCCTGAACCTCCCTCTCTCCTTGATTGCGCCACTGAGCCACACCATTTTCACTTTATTCTCTTGCTTATCAGATTGCTGTAAATTAATTATTGTAAGGAAGATAGTTAATTAGCCTACAAACTTTTTGGCTCAACTTTTAAATTCCCCTTTTGTCTAGCCTCTACCACGCGATCATCGCTTTTTTGCCTCGTTGATTAACACCCACATGTTTGTCTCCGTTCAGAGAAAGCGACCCCATTGTCTTTTCAAACTACAAACCAAACTTCAGATTTCAGATGTTCGAATTTTGAGCTGATCCGATGCAACTCTATTAATGGGTCTAACCTATGGAAATTATTCAAATTTACTCACCAGAGAAGCCGCGGCGAACTTCACCGAATGCAGATATAGCTGGAGCACTGGCAGGAGAAACTAAATAACTGCTGACGCGTTGCTTGAAAGAGCACGAGTGAGTCACGGACAGGAGCTATAACTGAGACACCCTAAGGAGTGAAAGGGGAGTATGTGAAAGTTTGCCTCAGGTCGTTATGCCCCCAAGGGAGTCAGGTCAGGTCAGAGAGGACGCCCTGGGGTGTGCGCGGCCTCCATTCCCGCGAGTTATGAAGACCATGGAAATGTGGAATCTCTTCGCGTTGCACTTTCACCTATCCCACATGCTTCTATTCTGTCCCAATGCTTGATATAAGATATTCCCAATGCCCCTTAATGGGCGATTGAATTGGCTTCTACCATCTACACTTGAAACTTGAAAAGTATTAATCTGTTAATCATAAACAAATCTGCCTGTTAATTGACTCTTTTAAAAGAGTATATTCTTCTTAAACAGAATATTGATTTAAATATATTTATTCATATCAGGAATAGGAATAATCATGATTAAGAAATCCCAAAGTAAGCAAACAGCATTCCAGCTATACACCAGTTGTGTTAAGTGGAATCCAGCTGGAATATTGAAAACCATCTATTCCCAGCTGGAACCAGTTGGAACCAGCTATGAATACCAGTTGGATAGTAGCTGGAATTTTAGATTGGGTTGGCATCACTTCCTCACTCACAACCCTGCTTGCTTCAATGAGTGAGAAGCCTGCTTCAAAATAATGCTCCAAGAAACCCATGGTGGTCCTAAGCCACTGTTTTTTAGCATTTGAATGGTGCATACTAATTGGAAATGATTGATTCTTGGTGCAATAGTGTACACAGTGATCTGAAGATAATCAAACAATTGCTTGAAGTAACATTAAGCTGTATTTCTCAATCATATATCAATTCTATTATTTTATAGCCCCTTCATTAGCCTGACTATGGCTTTCACGCATTTGGATATGTCTGTACCTCTTTGGGACACATCACTTTTCATAATCTCCATGCCATGTATCAGTTGGTGTTTCTGTGAGAGCCTACTTCATGGCATGGATTGTGAGGGCAATCATCCTAATAATCTCTCATGTGCTTTCAATTAGGCACTAAGCAAGTTTCCAGTCCTTTTCAGGACTAGAATATTTGTGCTTCAAAGAACTCTCTTAACAGCATGGCAGGCAGCTCTGCGTCGTTGAAAAATTCCATCACCATCTGAAAACCATTTGCATTATGATTTTCTGACAGTGAATCTCTTTCCTTGAATATCGCATCAAAGTCAAAATTATAAAAACCCAAACTGGGCTGTGTGAACAGAAAAAACTTACAAATGTCTCACACACTGCCATTGGAAGCCTTCCCTGGCCACCCTCCAAACCATTCCATGCTCTGAGCTCTCTATAAGTTGAGTAAATGCATGGGGTAAGGCCAATGATGATGACTAGTTGATGCCAGGCTTGAATGACAAGATAGGCTTCCATTTCATTTTTATGGACTGAGACCAAAAACACTACTTGGCATCATTATGAGAAGCAGAGGCAGGCTCTGTCTGAGAGAGTCAATCACATATAGGAGTTCAGCTTTTGGAAATGTTGGTAAAGGCCTTTGTGCATTCTCTTGTTTCATCTTTTGTTATACTGCATTTTTTATTATTTGACACACAGTTGAAACTTGGAGACTATCTCACTGTACATTCCAGTCATATCTGGGTCAGATGTTAAGTGATGCAGTGTTTCATGTCATTTGAAATTAATGTAAGATTTCAATGAGTAAAAACAGGTAAGAGGTTAAAGCACAGGATTATTCATGTATTTGTTGCTTCAGTGATGAATCAACCTGTTAAATCAAAGGTGGTTCATCTACCAAATTTAACACAACAAATAGATCATGCTTATTAAGAGAATAATCATACTTATGAAACCTACTGTTAAGTAGGTTCTCATCAAAGCTTTCATTGATATATGGCCAGGAGTCCAAAAAATTTTAATTTCAGAACTCATTTCTCATGAACATGCCTGAACATATGAAAGCTCTAATCAAATGAAAAGGCTTATTGCCACAGACTACTAAAGTAGATAACTCTTTCCCTAGCACATACATGTTTTTAACACATAGTCTCTGACTCAAAGGCAGGCTGATAGGGTGGTGGTAGCCAATCAAATCCACTAGTGGTCATACAAACTTGAAAGTGTTGTTTTTTTAGTGTATCTCCCAGTGCTGATCTCATTGCTACTTGGAATATCATTTGGAGAACCAGTTGTAGTTGTTCTAGCCAATTTTACACAGAGATGCACCAGTTTTGATCAATTACCATCATCCATACCCATTTAGGACAACCATCCCTTGCCGACATCAAAACTTGAGTGCTCAAATTCACCAAAAAGGAGTGCGGATTTGGGCATTTCACGCACAGTCCTCTCTCCTCCACATAATACTTTCTTGAAAAATGTTTTAGCAGATTCATCAGGTTATGTGCAACCCATCAGAATCTGCTATTTTTCTACGATATAGTCTGAGATTGCATGTTAAATCCTGCCCAGTCCTGGTAGGCAAAGGTTGAGGAATGTTGGATGTCAAAACATGCCCATGTCGGGGAAAGGATACAGGGTGTCCCATAAGTCAATATACCATTTCAAAAATTCACATCTACTAACCAGTTGGCACAAAAAAGAAGTAATATTAATTGGGCAATAGCATGTCATTTGGATTTATCTTTATCAAAAATGGAGGTAATTCTGAGTTTTGAAAGTTCCTGAAAATTCCCTCCACTTGTATCAATACATTTGGCATGAAGCTCAGCACTGAAAAATCACCAAAACTCCCTTTGAACTCTGATGGAACTGTCAAAAACCTCCATTCAGGTGGCAACTATCCTTTGTTGCTCAGATATCAAATGTGAAGCTTTTTCTCATGACAATGAAAGCAAATTAAACTAAGTGATTTTTTTTCTGTTTTTTAATTCTATCTGAAATAAGGAGAGAAAAACATGAAGTTCAGGAATTTTGTAGAAAAGGATTCAACAAGATGTACCATAAATCACCCTAAAGAAGTACACTTTTCTAATATGAGTAAGTGGATTTAAAAAAACCAGCTTGTGACACCTGACCTCAAAATGGGTCTTGGTAATAAAAAAAAGCAAAATCCTACTTTATTATTCTACATCAAATGGCACTATTTGCAGGCAGGGGGGTTGTGTGGTACTCGAGTTATCTCAACCTTGAGTTTGGTGCCAAAGCTACATTTGGCCTTGTGAAAAAAGAGCACACACCAAAATTGTTGCAGGCCAGTTTTTAAATATCCACTTACCCATATGCTTTTGAAACAATTTCTATTTGAGTCTGGTTCAAAGTCATTATTGTAAAAAAAATTCTAATAATTCTAAAGAACATCCTTTTCATCAATGCTAACAGTGACCTGGTTTTTGCAGTTTGAAATGGTATAGTGACTCATGGGACAACCTGTATGTTTGAGAAGTACAGCTTTGCATTAATTTTCACTCGAGTCTTTTAATTTTTCCACTATATCTCTTACTTGTTGATTCCAATTCAATTTTTGGATGTTGGTAATAGCTACTGCATAGATGACCAATGGTTATTCTTTTCCTTCCAGTGAGTTTGTCCACAGATGCAAGCATGGTATCCTGCAGTACACTGTGGTACGACCTATCATGACTGTCCTAGCCTTGTAAGCTCTTCTTACCCACATATTCAAATACAAACTATTGCTGATAGCATAATTCATGAAGCACTCCTATTTTATTCCAGGATTTGTGAACTGGCAGGGGTCTACCAAGATGGAGAGTTTCGTCCTGATGCAGCCTTTCCCTACATTGTTGTCCTAAACAATGTGTCTCAATTTTGTGCTATGTACTGTCTTGTCTTATTCTACCGGGCCTGCCAGGAAGAGCTTCGTCCCATGAAACCACTTTCCAAGTTTCTCTGCATCAAGGCTGTGGTTTTTTTCTCCTTTTTGTAAGCTTGATTTCAATTGCTTGTTACATCTGAGTCATCCAAATGGGGAGCTAACATGCACATGTTGTGGTACCTCTCTTGCTAGCCAAGGAGTGGTGATTGCAATACTGGTTGCCACTCATGTCATTCCAAAGAACATCGGGAATGCTGCTGATGGAACTAAAGTTAATATCTCTATTGGTATACAGGTAAGCTGATTGGTGGTTGATGTATAGTGCATTTGTTTTTTGCTACTCAAAGTCACATGCCTATACTTGAGGGAATCCTGTTTTTATACCAAGAGGACCCAGCCTAATTTTTCAGGTACCCAGCAGGCACTTCAGACATGATTCTACTCATCCTTGAAACAATCCATTAAAAAAATACTGAAGTCACAAGCATGAATCACTGAAATTAAATCCTTTATGAGCAGTATAACTTCAGTACTAACACGATGTCAAATTGTTAATATATGGTCTTATATACTTCAGAACAATCCCTTCAGGATTCAGTCCTCTTTTGGTGGTTAACCACTACCAATTGCTAAGGACATTCCAAATTACAGAGAAAGTATTCAGTGCCCTGGAAAACATAAAACATCACAATTTCCTGTATAGGAATGATATAAGTCTAGACTCCTCCCCCTCAGTTTTGATCTCATTTCTCAGCTATCATATGCCTCCAAATTATCACACAATGTTTCTTTTCCAGGATTTTCTCATTTGCATTGAGATGTTCATGGCTGCAGTTGCCCATCATTATTCCTTCTCTTATCGACCATATGTAAACCCAGCTGCAGCTCAAACCCCATGTTGTGAAACCTTTGCACAGATGTGGGATGTCTCTGATGTGACACAAGATGTCAATGAGCATATCACTGTGATACGTAAGTTCCTCCAGTTCTACAGACCTATGCTATAATTTTATTAATTTCTTTAGTTACCAGAACTAATTATTGTTATTTTGTGACAGGAAAGACAGTGACACGTGGTGTGGGTGGGAGCCGTTTGTTTGGGACCAGTGCTTCTGGATCAAACCTTCCACGCCAGGATGAGGAAAGGACAAGACTGCTTACACCCTGTGTTGATGAAATTCCTACTTCTAGCAATGCCAGATTAAGATCTCGGTAGGTTTGCTTGCATCAGTAAGGGCTCATCTGAAACCTGGTAAAAGGTTCTTTTAGGATTCATGGCAAAGGCATTGCTTATTTCTGGGTCAAAGTCCAGTCCACTCTCAAGCCTAGTTTGAGTATATTATCAAAAGTGATACAGGTTAAATTATGGGAGATATGAAGAAAAAAGGGAAGGAGGAGAATTAAATAAAAAGCCTAGAGATGGTGCATATGGGGGTGATTGGTAGCTGGCATGAAGGAGCAACAACCATCAACTCCACCATGCTCCTCCATAAAAGAATATCTTCACTTTGAATTTATTTTAGAAAAATGTATTGTTTAAAATGTATTCCAAAGTCATGTTCTCACAAATGTTGAGCATTGTATGGGCACATAGGCAGTGAGACAAATTTCCACCCTAGTTTCATCCCAGTGGGAAGTCCATACTATGAGTACAAAATTTAAGAGCTTGTCCCATATGAAATCTCCTCATTATGCTGTACCATTAAGTAATGAGCATGTGAGTCCCATTTCATTATAGCTGGTGATGCATCAGTTTTTCGTTAACTGGGAACCATGTGTGAGTGCTCTGACCTATATTCTTTTTCCAAATATTCCATCCAAAGCCAAAATTGTTGAATCAGTTGGGAAGGATTCTCATGATAAAGGAAGCACCTGCCCAATTGGGTATCCTTGACACTTTCATGGTTGAGGCTTTCCTAAACCTACCTGGGGCAAAACTGATATTTCAGTGTGTAGCCATGAAAGGGTTTATATCATCTTGGCATGACTCTGGCTTGTTGCCAAGTCTTAAAGTGTTAAGTCCTTGATCTAACATTCCATTGACATTATCACAGGCCACTGAACCCAAAAGTTCCCCTAAGGCAGACAGTGAATATAGTGACTGTGAAACTATCTCTGAACTTATCACAATTACCTAGAACATTAAAAGAAAGCTATTGGCAATAAGAAGTTATAAAGTTAACTCTTTTTTAAGCCAATTTGCCTCTTGCCCCTTTGCAGTACTCCTTGTGTTCCTCCTACCATGAGACAAAATGAGTTTCCCTGTGGAAGTGGTGGTTCACCACAGGTAAAGTGGTTTATCTCCTTCCTTGAGTGAGGGATTCAGTGTGTGAAATTGTGAAAAGGCAGCCAAAAAAAAAAACAGGAAACCAAATTTCTGTCTCTGAAATCTTTTTTTCAAGTCAAAGAGTTTCCTTTTCTCTATGCTATTAATATGAACAGGAAACTATGAATCATAGTTGGACCATCCCATGTCCCATATTTCCATCTGTTCATCAAGAGTGAATTATTAGAATTTAGCAAATTCAATTTTACCTCATTAATAGTTTTTACCTGTGTTGAATATTTTGAACTATTTTTGCTTCAATGCATCATGCATGGAAGTAAAAATAGTGCACATTGCTTCATTCTCTTTATGATCACTGCTTTTCTGCCCTGTGAGCAGAAATATTATCATGAAGTGGCATTTTGTTTATTAAAAATGTGCACACCATGTTTTAAAGCACTGAAAGCCCATAAGTGTAATGGGGTTGTTTAAAAGAGTGTGATTACATTACTTTGGCTCTAGTAGTCTTTTACTGGCACATTGGAAGTCTTGGGTTATGTCAGACCAGCAGTTTTCTCATTGGTTGGAAGCTTGCTAGCATTTCTTGTACCAAAGTAGGTAAGCTTTATTGAGTTTGCCTGATGACAGGATTTGGGGTAACAATGTTGACATTCTCCTTGTCCTATCATGCAAACTGTGTTTCTTTTTTTCTACCCAGGTACCAAAGTATGTCTGACAGTGAGGCTGAACAGACTTCTGCTTCTAGTGACTCCATTCATCAAAGCAAAACAGTCAAGGGACCAGTGGAGGATTTTGAAGACCTCACAAAAGACTTTACTGGGGCATGATTTAAATCGATGGCAAAAAAAGCTGAACCACTGTAAGCAACTCTGCTGTTTAGCTTCATTCTCTAGTGTTGTGTGAAACTTTGGTTTCACCCCACATCATCTCATCACTTCAGGAAGAGGAAGGGCTTGAATTTTAATTTCTTATCAATGCAAATGGTTGCAATGCATTAAAAGTTTCAACATTAGGGCCTTAGCTTAAAAAAATAAAAAATATGTTCATCAAAGGTTTTTAAAATTCATTTACAAGTCCTTTCTTGGTGAATGGTGTCCTATTATTTTTCATGGTATTGGATGAAGAAGTAAATGAATATCAAATGCTCAAAATGTGTGATAGCTCACCATGAATCCATGCACCCTACAAGTAGGTTGCCTTGCTGGTCTTCACCTGAATTTTGAATGGGCATTAAATGTAGGCACATTCTCCAGTGTTATAAACCAAAAATGAAGCTTTAAAAAGGGTACCTTTCCCTGCCAGCTTCCAAAAAGGTGTTAGTTCATGTCTCAGTTGTAGTTTCAGAACCCCAAGTTTTGCTTCACCTTCAGTAATGGTACAAGCATCAGTTATAATTAGGGGTGGCTTATTGTCAATATGGTCATTTGTAACTGTAAGACCTACTCTTTTTGGCTTCCTTGACTATGAATGACCCTAAATTCCCATATTAAACAATGTCCCATCCCTAGTACCCATCAATTGAAATCAAAATCAGTCAGCATTGGAATATTTCAATTTATGTCAGTTGTACCGACATGTTGCCATTCTAGCAGTAACTGAGGTCTCTTGGGTTCACCAGGTTTATACTGTACTTAATCCATTTTTTAAAGATCTCTAAACAGAAGCCCTTGCCCTTTAAAATATGCATTCTGATGACCTGATGCTAGAGATGCTGTACAGTGGCTCCCTCTGCCATAATCTCATCTGTGATACTGTCCTTTGATATCTGAATTGCTTAAATTTTGCTTCGATTTTGCAGCATTTTATTTTTCGAATCAGATTTTTTGCCGTGGCTAGTCCTGTTTTGTGTGAATGATACCAGTTGAAGTTAATAAAAATGCCTTCATGTGTCCCCATTGGAAACATTGACTCGTTTCCTGACCTCGGATAGACATTGGAAACTTGGAAAAATATATATATATTTGAGAAAGAAACGGAAGAATCCATGTTGGAGTTAGCAGGAAGGAAAGAGCTTCGCTTTCTCCTGGACTCCTTTGTTTGAAAGCCTTGCCATTATGATGTGAACGTTGTATTTTGCCATTGACCGGAGAATCCCTAATTAAGGAAGTAGACAGGTGTAATATCCAGATTCGGCACGGGCGGATGCTGAATGGAGTCAGCAGACAGGTGTAATTTGCATGGGCCATACCATTAGCAAGGATGAAAGACGACTCATAAACAGATGATATCGATGCAAATGATCGTGCAGAGCGAGACCACCCGTGGACCCCGAAAATGAAAACGAAACTAGCACTGCATCCCACGAAATTAAGTAGAAGAGATTGCTTTTAGATGAATCTCATCAAGTCGAAGATTGGTCTCGCGGCCCGTGCGTGATGCCGCGCACTCGATCATCCTCTTGTTTCTCTTTCATCCCCCTGTTTTCCCCCGCGTGTTGACACCCGAGATGAGGCAAGATTTCCAAAAAAAAATGGGATTCGTTCCGAATCACTCGGGGTCCACTTCCGCCTCGCCTCGAGTGGCTTTCGAAGAGCCCCGCCCTCTTGCGTCACGCACACGCCCCGAACGCGTCCAGAGGTTTTCGGACTGGGTCGAAGGGGTGGTCGACCGCGTCGGAAAGGAAAAGGATTCGAAAAACGAGGGAAAAGTAGACCTTGTCTAATCACGTGAGTCGGGGGAAACACCGTAATGAAAGACCCTCTTTCGAGAAATAGAGCAGTGGAATTTTCTAGGTGAAAATGGACATTTCTCAGTCACGATCCCCATCCATCACGCGGCGTGATTCGCGTCCGTCCCGACCTCCGCGACACGCCCCTCGCACGGTACTTCCCCCGTGGCTCATCGGTGATGGGGGCCCTGCAACAAAGCCCACAAAAATACCCAGGTCATCCTCGCCGCAAAAAATGGGAGAAAGTGGAGTTTGCGATCCGTGAGGCGCACCTCCGGCCTCGCGGTTCTTCCGAGAGGCGCACCTCACGGTCCTTCCGCGAAGACGCAAGCCCATTCGTCAAATTCGCGAAAGAACGAGCCGCACTGAAAAAAAAACTCGTGCGCCATGAAACGGTAATGTCGTACCTCGAAATGAGGCGTGAATGAATATTCAGCGATGAAAGAAATATGACCGCTTCAACGAGACTTCGTGAGCGGATAGGCGACGGAAAAGATCGATCACGAACTCGTTCGCCCAACCCCTTCGTGCAATCTTCCGAGCGATTACAGAGTGAGTCGAGAACGCCATCGAGCCTCGGCTGTGAGGCGGAGGACGCGCGGGTGACGAGGGGCACACGAGGAAAGGCGTCACCGTCGCACTTAAATGTTGTCACTGGGGCGTCGCCGTTGCACAATTGGCATATCACCCGGAAATGCGCTGCTTAAGTTACTGTTCAGTCCGCTTTGCATGATAAAGGCGACACGAATGGAAAGAGGGCCGATCCTCGAGCTATCGTACGCAAATGGCATACCCTCGATGCAATTAAGAGCCGACCCCGTGGCAAAAGACTTGGCAAGTCCTAATGGATTCCCCGTGTGTCACTCGTCACACGTTTGCGACGGCACCTTTTGCCTCACAGTTTCGGCGCTCTTAAGTGGGAAGGACTTTCTTTCGTGTTTGTATAATAGGAACCGCTTCCACGTGAAGTAGCCTTTATCCAGCCTTTATCAGATCGAAAGCGATCGTATCGTGAAGCCGGTTGGTTCCCTGTCCCAATCGCCCCATTTTCTTTCGATCCGCGACCGCCGCGGTGGACCCCGTTACGTCCCGCTGTGCCCCGCTGTGCCCCGCTGTGTCCTCGCTGCCGTCCTATGAGGCGCGATGAGATGATTTCGGACTCGAGCGTTCTTTGGTTTTATTTATTTTTTGTTTCGTGCCATTTCGACATTTCATAACGTCTCATCGCAGTCTGATCATAAAACTAGTCGAGGAGGGAAAGGGGAAAAAAAAAAGATGGGAAATACGAACCCGACGAACGACGTGAGACCGGTTCCACTCGAGAAGTCGAGCACATCATCCTCCCGTGAGAACGACAGAGAGAGAGAGAGAGAGAGAGAAATTTCCCTTTCGTTATTCAGTCGACGAAGAGACACGGACGCATCGCGCCGGCCTCCCCGAGGCCATCACTCCAGATTACGCTCTGGAGAACGAGGACATCCTCGTCGAGCCATCAGTCCCTCCGCGACCGCCGACCGGTGAGCTTCTCGTCTCCCTTCCTCTCCTCTCTCCGCCTTCCCGGCGTCTTTCCCGACCACGGGTGAGTGCGCCGTCTTCCGTGCGACGAGTGAACGTTCCCGTGCACCTCTCGAAGGTGCCCCGATCGAAACGAAAGTCGCGGGGGAGGAAGAAATAAGCAGCGGGCGAGTGTCGCAGTTCGTCGACCCGAGAAATCTGAATTCGGTGACGTGCCGTAGATCGACACCTTCGATTGCACGTAGAAGGGTGTAGCTTTCTCCGAGACTCTAATTGGAAGAGCCACAGACGCGATAGAAATGGCGGTCGGTAATCGGTGATGGTGTCTCCGGCGATTGCATCGTCTGTCGATTTCTATTTCCACGAAATCCAAACTTCCGACTGGGATAAGGCATCTGAAGGCGCCCCGAATACATTTATTCCGCCATAAAGTGTCCTGCTTGAAGGTCTCCCGTTCTAGTTTTTTATTATAACCACCCTTTGTTTCATCTCATGAGATAATTTGACTTCCTGCAGGGTATTCTTTTATACGAGTAATTTTCTAAAGCCCTCTGGAAACGGAAAAGCCTTGGAACCCGTAGAAGTCCGAGTCCGTAATTTTCTCTCTCGGCACCGGATCCTCGCCTCATCGACGTACGGAGAATAGTGGAACATTTTCGGCCTCACTAGAGACGAATTCGGTCCCTTTCGACGACTGATTCCCGTAGGATTCGATGCACGACGCAAGGCAGAGCCTACTTTTGCGATCGCTGTAACGGGTGATGACCGAGCAGGGATGAAAGTAAATGGGAAGGAATGGGAACGGCGTTCCCATGCATTTTTCCCGCGCGGGAGCGGCATTCCCACAAGCCTCTCTCGAAGGAATGGGAACTCCGGAGCTTGTAACCTTTTGCAGGAACTTGTAAAATGCTATCGCAAAAGCGGACCCCCGCAATTCCTAGCAATCTAAGCGCATCGTGACAGAGGGGGAAGGGGGGGGGGGGGAGAGTCATTCAACCCCGTCATCTCTTTGTCTCCATTACCATACTTGTACGAGTGGACTTTCATCACTGGGACCGAATGTGATCTTGCGGATTTCCGCTTCGTCTCCGTCTCCGCCCGTTTTCTAGGACAGACCCCATCAGACCCAATCATCCAGAAACGATCGGTCGAAATCCCGTGGATTCGGAACGAAGCAGATCAGAAAGACTGCCGAAGGCCCATCGGAACGCGTCGGATCCGTTCCCGACCGTTTCCTTCCCATAAACGGTCCCGAGTGCCTCACGCAATCTTTTCGTAACGCGTACGTCCTGTGGCTCCAGCGATACGAAATACAAAGCCAACAGTGAGAAACCAAAGACCTTTACGAAGCCCTTTATCGCCTCGTCCACTCGACTTTCTTCCGTTACGAGGGCGATCGAAAAAGAAGCGAAGCCCCCCTCGCCCCCCTGGCCCCCCCCCCACGCCCACTCGCGATGACCCAATACGAATCAGGGCACCCCTCTTCACTTTTCCCGTTCATCATGACGAAAATTGGATTTATGCGGGCGGTGAATCGACGAAGCACGTCGAGCAAACGAGATCTGTCTATCTCTTCGTCTACACCGGAAAAGCGTGTTTTTCGTGTCGGTCGTCGGGGATATTTAATACAGGGATATTTCGACGCGTTCGGAAAAATGTTAGGGTTCTTTCCCGACTCGAGGCCGTCGGTCGACTGTGGAGTCTCGCTTCTGATCCCCGGCAGTCGACAATGATATCGTTTCCACTCCGCGCGAATCAAATGGGCACCGATGGAAATCGATACATAAAGAAATGGGAAAGGTAAAAAACGGGAGTCTCTCCCCCCATGTTTCTATCCGGGCCGGTTTTTATCCATCGTTCACATTTTCACCAGATCGACATCAGTTGCAGCATGCCCAGAGAACGACTTTTTACGTTACTGCAACAAGTACGAAAGGCGGCGTTCCCATTCCCTCTGACGGCTCGTGGGAACGCCGCTCCCAGCCGTCCCTACGTACTTTCGTCGCGTATGCAAACGGAAAACCAAAAACGCACTCGTAAATCAAACCGCTACAATGGACTCGGCGGTCTTTCAGATTCCACGAGAAATAAAAAAAAATTCGTTCGAAAGTCTTCGGATAAAGCTCCGACACGAAGCCAGATTCATTCTACGGTCGAGAGCTTATCTGATGTAATCGCGTTTTTTTAATGACTGCGATGGTTCCACCGGGCAGCCATAATGATCTGTGTTTGCATGTCGGTTAAATGCGATGGAATGAAGGAACGCGTTCTAATGAGAATTTTCACAAAGGAAAGCAAGAAGGAAGATGTTTTTTTACCGCTCGAAGATTGCACCGCGGCGAGAAAGGAGGATGCGATCCCCCATTGTAACCCGATTTCCCCGGAGGGGGTCTCTCGGTCCGTCTCCATCCTCCGTGCTCGTCTCGTATTTATCTCGTATTTATATCGTACTCATGTTCTTTAACGAAGGGAGGATCTGCGTATCCGTGGGTTCAGCGTGTCGAACGGTGACCTTCAAGGTCCAGCGTCGCCCTCGGAGAAAACGATGTCGAAAGGCGTAAAGCCTCGTTCTGAGCTTCTTATCTTCCCGTGACGGCATTAACGAATTGCCCGCTGTTTGCCGTCCGAAATCACCCGTGGGGATAAAGCCCCCTACCTCAAAGTCGCTTCGATTCTGCAACCGAAACGATTTCGAGAGTCCATTTCGACAACGGCGAGTCTCGCGTCCCTCTCCGACCTCGCTCCTAATGACGCAGCGGAATCCCTTCGCGGCGAACGACACTTTGGCGGCGGGTGACGGTCGTGGTGCAATAATCCCTGCGATCGTGACGGAGTCGACCCCGAGAGGGGCGAAGGACGGCATCATCGTTGCAAACGGTTTTTTGTTTCCCCGGTCACGGTTCGATCGTTTTACGACTCACTTTCGCGAACTCCCAACTCGTAACGATTCCGATTACTCGACGCTCCGTGAGTAGGAGACGGAACGAGGAGTCGTTCCCGCCGAGGGGAAATTTCCCGGTCTTCGATCGACCGCTGATGGGCACGGAAATCGAGTAAAAATTTACCCATTTGACCCTTTCAGACCTGGCTTCCATTCCAATGGACATTGCATTTACATTGTGTCTATGGCTACTTCATAGGATTCTCGTTACTTTCCGCTCCATATTACGCTACAATGGGCACAATTATGCATGGCTCGGTTCCATCAGAGGCCTTCTTTCACCCATTAGTTTTGTCATCTTCAGTTATTTAATTAAATGTATAACATATAATATATGGTATGATATGGTAAATTTATATAAATAAAATAAAAACTACAAATAAAGCATGAAAATTTCAATTTAAATCACGAAAGAGCTCAAAAATGCAAAAAATGATATTATTCCGGTAGCGGCCTTAATTCAGGTCTGAAAGGGTTAAAGACAAAATTGGTAAACATTTTGCCAAAATTGATGCACGATGGGAAGCATTTTGGGAAGCTTACATGGCAACGGGAAGCAAGGAGTCGCGCGATGCAACATCATCTTCATACTTTCGACTCGCTTCAGCAAACCTGCTTCACACGCACCGGAAAATAAAAATCCGCGTCCCTCCCCACTCCGATCCCCGTCGTCGCTGCCGTCGGCCTTCGAGGCACGCTTGAAACCTTGCCAAAGAGCAAGAGGCGTGGCCGAGTGCGAAGCGAAGCCGGCCGGGAGCGACCTCCCGTCTCATCTCGGTCTCGTTTCCGAGCTTCCATGCGATCGCCTTTTTAGGTGCGGCATTCCTGTGAACCGGGGCGGTCCCGATTAATCATGCGGGTGTAGCCCGGCCGGTAAATGAAGTTAAATATGCCGTCGTTGCAAGAACGGTAAACCGATTTCCCGACCGATTTTGGGGTCGGTGAACCGGACACCCAGTTCCCAGAATCGGCTCGAAGCGAGCTCGAGCGTTTGCGCGTGTGCACGGCTGTTAGCACGGCAACGAAGCATTTTCTAGCGAATTGTTACAGGTTACGATAGAACAGGTAACGATACGACAATGGTTCGTGACATTAGCAGAATCGTAGAGCCAAGATGCTCCAAGACGGATCGCAGCAGGTCGGATCCTTCCTTCGGGGTCGGCCAGAGTCGGAGTGGAATTTTGCTTGGATTTATTCATGGCAAGGATTGATTTACGTACGTGCTGTGATCTTATAAGGCTTGACCTTTACGAACCGAATAGAGAAAGATGGAGGAATGAAAGCTCGAGGAAACTCGGAAAAAACAATGGTATCGTGCATCCACGCGAAATGAATGACATGCTCGAGGTCGATGGGGATTCCATCAACTTTCTCCGAGCGGTATTTCCTTCCTCCCCGATTGCGACACGCACAAAACCTCATTTAATGCATTTCAATGGAATCGCGGTTACTTTTTTTTTTTGCGTTTCCGGGAGTCGGAGGACACGAACATCGTCGTGATTTGCATTGAGATCTCTACGTCTCGAATTTCGAAACGATATCGTCTCGGAACTTCGACGTGAAACGAGCACCGACCAAAAGCCTCGCTTCGGCGAAAAAGGCTCGCTTCGGCGAACCGTTCCGCCCCGAGGCGAAGGACCCGGGAAGCGCTGCCTTTATCTCCTCGCCACCCTTGGCCTTCCCCGGTCGACGGATGCAGTCGTTTCGACACCCAGAACCGGGCGCATTAGACCGCCGAGAGGAGGCCAAGGCGGTTCCACGTCGAGGGAAAACCGCTTCCACTCTTCTGCGATTAAGAACCCAAATGCCCTGTAAAAATTGTCTTTTGCAACACACTTTAAAGTAGCTGGTAATTTCGGTATTATACGAGGTAAGAACGTCAGTGGAAGAATAAATGGGAAGGTCCTTGCAGCCCCGTCGATTCTACGACCGCTTTCGTCCATGAAGACTGCATTGGACCTAGAGACATGCGTTTTCTTCATGGAAATGTCGTTTTTCAGTGCTTGAAAGTAAACGTCCATTCCGTTCCTCTCCGTTCCCCTCCGATCCATCCTCCCCGGGGTAGGGGGGGGGGGGGGGGGCCCCGGGTTCTCCCCCCCCCTTTTTTTTTTCCACTTCCCCCCCCCACCCCCCCCCCCGGGGGGGGGGGGGGGGGGGGGGGGGCCACGTGTTCTCCCCCCCCCTTTTTTTTTCCATCCATAACGCTTATGATCAGGAACGGAATTGTCTACGACGGGCAAGTCTTCCTCAAAGTGATTCCAAATGCATATAGAGGCCTTCGGGTACTTTTTCCACTATAGAGTAGATTGCTGGTGCAATTAAGCCCAACATTCCACTTTCCATCCATTCCACGGTGAAAAGCTCCCTAATGTCGCTTGCTACTTTTGAGCTGTCGTCAGCACTCGTCAGAGAAAAAAAAATGCTGCGACACACCTGGACGTTTGCGAATCGACTGTTGCTTCTTTTCGCGACAAGACGTCGTGTCACGAGTACCTATTCCTGTCTTGTGTCCGAATTCAATTTCCAACGCTTATATCGGTCGCCGATGGTCCGTTTTGCGTCTCATGAAAAACGAAATGGAAGGAGAAATGCTAGAGTTCACATTTAATATGAAATTAATTATCCCATCGATCATCTTTTACGTGACGAAAATTCGTTGAGAACGCCGATTACTTCATCCGCAGCGCCTCCATTCGTTCCCCCTCGTGAAAAACAATGAGAAATTAGCCGACACGAATCACAAACCATCTAAAAGCGCATTACAGAAGGCATGAAGTCATCAGAGCCTCGAGGACGGAGTATTGATTAATTGGAGCGTATTGAATTCGTCTAATTAATTCCAGAAGGGCTGATTAATAGAACCCTCGAGCCTTCGAGTCGTTGACCAAACTCAATCTTCCTTATCGGGAAGTAATATGTTCGGTTCTGTTCTCTACAGCTAATGAAAAATGATGGGCGTTTCGCGCCTCGTTCCCCGTTGATTAGGGTGCCTGAAGAAAAAGAAAACAATGATGACTGGGTAGGATGAAGAATGAGGATACTATCGCTCGTATGTTTTTGGGCGTGGTCCCGGATCAGAGATCACTTGTCCGAGAATGGAAATCGTCAATGTGAAGGCCATGAGCGTTTTCCCTCGAGCCATTCACATGCGTTGGCCTTTCGAAATGTATTAATAATACCATTCACAGTCTTTTTTTTTTTTTGCTTTCCCGAATTGGGCCATCGGCTTCGACTGAACTTCGAAAGGCAAGCCGAGGAAATCCGGTACCGAGCCTCCCTCGAGTGTACTTTTATGGATGATGCAGAAGAAATGATAAATGATGAGTAAAAGGGGATGGGAGGAGAATGAAAGAGGAATTCATCTTTTCGTTTTCCTCATCTCCCGTGAGCACGACAGATGCGCCTTGGGTTGAAGCCGTCGTGAAAGGGGACGGCCGTTTCCGCTGGGCCATTTGCTCCTATGCGAGTCTTTCGAATTTATTTCATAATATATTTATTGCTATTATGCTTTTGCGGGGGTCAAAATGATGTCGAGTTTATCACCCTCGTGACTTTGGTGAAAACTCGATGAGGTTCGAGACGGGAGAATTGACTGTCATTCGAGCGATTGCATAAGGAGATTAACTTTTTTCTTCTTAAAAAAAAATGAAGCTCGGTGAATAGCCCTTTCAAACTTTTAGACGCGATGTCATTCAGGTGTCCCCTTGACACGAAAGCGGATTGCAAGACTTCTGGATTGGAAAATTCATTGGTGTGAACGGAGCACCACGATGACGTCACAGTACAAAAGGTTTGGAACGACTAAGAACTCTACGCAACAGCGAATGTTGTAAATTTCCATCTATGAGGCAACCGATGCAGAGCGGATTGCATCATTTGTGTCCATAACTAGACTGAGCTCGGATCTCCGTGTATGGCTAATACCACTGTGGGAGTCGTCAGGAGGCGAAAGTCTCGTCTGTAGTTGTTCTTGAGATAGGAAGAGAAAGAGGTCGGGGGGGGGGGGGGGCATGGCGCATGGTGCATGGTGTAGCAACATGACTTTTTAGTGAAGAAGAGAAACTCACCGGTCTGACTTTTGAAGTTCTCCTCCGTACCTGTACTGATTTGAGCACGCTAGAGGGGGGGAAATTCCTTAGGCGAATGGAAACGACCGTGGGACGGTCAAGGGCAGAATGCCATCGAACCGATGCCATCAGGCCGAAACTTCGAATCCTGGTGAAAACCTTTCCAAAATCAGGGACGTGGCTCCGGAAATTTAATTACGGAGGGGGTACATTTTTCTCGTACCCCGCTGTTACCAAGACAGCGATCGGGACCGTGCACTCCTCTCCGGTTCTTTCCTCTCTTCTCTCTTCGGGGAGGTCTTCGGGATGACGCCGGTGGAGTCGGGCGATCCTTTGCGCCTTCGACTGCATAAAAATATGTGTACCAGGTGGTACCCGACCCACGTTTCCCGAGGGGACTCGGAGGTCTTCCCTCGCGGGTCGAATCGTACGTCCGCCCTCGAGTAAAATGCCATACATTACCTCGCCTACAGAATGAGAATAAAACCGCTAAAGTCCCACGCTCGAAAACGAGCCCGAAAATCGGCCGACGTCCTCGCAGCCCGTCCTCGCAGCTCGTCCTCGCAGCTGCCGATCGAAAGGTGGAAAGACGGGAGCCTTCCTCTCGGATTGGGCGTGGCGAGGATCTCGTCTGTGCAAGAACCGCGAACTCGTGAAAAGAGAAAGGATGAAAAATTACGATTCACGAGGGATTCGTGTCATTAAGACCTCCGTCGCTATGTGTATCTCCTGTTCTCTTTCTCTCGTGTGTGTATGTTGAAACAATCGAGCGGGGCGCCGGGGTCAGGAACTTTCACCCGACCGGGGGCGAGGGGGCCGTCTCGAGTCTCCCCCCCCCCCCCCTCTCCCCCTTCCCCCGGTGCAATTATGGTGAAGCCTCGCAACTCCAATTCTCATTACGGCCGAACAGGCAACTCTATCTTCCCATCAGATGGGACCCGTCGACTCTCGCACGCCTTTGAACTCGTTCAGATAACTGTTATGAAACCGCAACGAGGAAGGACTGATAATTCACTCCTGAATGCATTATGGGAGTCCTGTTCTCCAAAACCATTCACGATTACGAATGTAGAAAGCCCCGGGGGCTAGAAATGACTCGAGAGCGACACGTCCCGTCCGTGAAGACCGCGTCGCACAGGGCGTGCCAGACGACCAAAACAATGAAAGGAGTGACGTAACGAACGGGAAATCGGGCTCTGCGGAGGCACGCAGTGCCGTCGCGTTACCGTCACGTTACCATCGCGTACCATCGCGGACTGGCAGCGCATGCTCGAAGCATTTTCCCAACCGGCCCCGTATTTTTCGCGGGGGAAAAGTGACGCGGTAAGCCCTTTAAGTTGGTTAGCTACGTCGTTTATTTGCCTGTGAGCAAGCGTGATTGCAGCAGGTGCTCGGCTGCAGAACGTCTCACCCGAAAAGGTATTTTGCGAATGCGAAGGTGATTGCGAGGATTTGCTGTTCGTCGGCCTCGACCCACTTTATGACTTCGTTCCATAATATTTTTGGATTGCGATGTAGATTGCTTTGCTCTTTGAGGTTATCGGAGAGCTTTCAATGAGATTTTGCAAGGGGTCGGGGGGGGCCAAGGGCCGTATTTCGCTCTGGGAAAATCCGATATCATCGCGCTTCATTTTTCACGGGAGAATGAGTTTCTCATTCTGAGTCGCTCGGGGATCGCCCGGCCGTCCTTTCGCGAAATTCATATGCAGATTAGCGAGCAAAAAAAAAAAGCAAAAAAAAAAACAAAACAAAAGCCCTGTAAACACCCAGAAGAATGAGCCGTCGACAAATGTTCGTCGAGAAGCAGATGCACGAGTGTGATAAACCGAGGACATCCGAGAATAGAGTCACGTTCGTGTCCCAGATGCCGCAGAAGCATCGATCTCCGCGACAAAAGGCGGAAAGGGAAAGTGATGTCCGAATCGGAATGCGAGGAAACGGGTTTCGCTCGCGTCGCAGCGACGGTGGGCACGTGCGTCCGGCGCCGTCTGTGACGAAACCGTCACACTTTCGTCGGGATCGGCGGGTCCGGCGGGGACCTTTGCCAGGTGGAAAAGGGGGGGGAACGGCGTGGGAAATTTCCCGGCTCAGTCACCGGTGACGAGAAAGTGACGAAAAGAAAGGACTCTCGCGTGTGATGTAACGGTCGTGTGAAGAAAAGGCTTCCTCCCCCTCCGCGATCGGGACGAGCGTAAGTCGAGTCCGTACACCACGCGCCTGGCCACAGGCGTAGAAAGGCCAGTGACTGCCTCGTCAATTGCATCACTCGCGCCCGTACGAAAAATTGCGAAGAGGCTTCGCATCCGCTCGACGGATCGAGGTTCGCGATGCCTCGGCTTTTGTGATGCCCGGGACTTTCCCCTTCTCTCGTCGTCCCGACTTTCCCCCACCCGGACGGTGCGGCGAGGGGATGCGGGGGAAATCCTGCATGAAATGCAGGATTTCTCGTCACGGTGATGAAGATGCAAAACGCGAGAGGAATTCGAGAAAGTAATACGGCACGGGCCAAAGTCACGATCCAATTGAAGGCTACGCGTGTACGTGCAGTTCCGGGAATGCAGCTCGGTCATCGAATGCACTCGAGAGTAGTTGTAAATAAATACAAAAAAAAAAACTTGTCCTCTGAACCTGTTTCATTCGCATGTACTTCGTGGAGGGCAATTTTTTGCATCGTGGCTCGTGCGTGACCGACAGGAACCTAGCACTTGTTTTCATTACAGTTACGTTACAATTATTTCGATATTTAATACAGCGATCACGTTCAGATGCGACCGGTAGAGGTACGACAGGCCATCTCGTAAGTAAACCCATAAAAACGAAGCAGCCCCCGCCCAAAAGCCATTGCCCGTACAGGTATTCGCCTTTTCCAATCCCCCAGATCGGGCGGAATGGATGTGGAATGGAGGAGTCAGGACGCTTGAGAAAGCCTTTGGGCGATCCTCCTCCCCCCCCCCCTCCCCTCCCCTCTTCCCCTCCCCTCCCCTCCCCCCCTCCTCCCCTACCCCCCATAGCCCAGTCATAAGGTGTCCTCGGGAACGGGTGAGACGCTTTTCGTCGCTGCTTCACGAGGGAGGGGATCCGTTTCGTGTATTTACGTCATGCGATGTAATTATGCCTCATTTGAGTCGTTGGCCGTCGTGGCTTACGATTTTCAACAGAGCTCGTATCTCATTCCCGGTGGAGAGAACTCATTTCCGGCTTTGCGTCATCGCGATATTTGCGACGCTATTTTCTGCGATTGCCGCCACGTCCGTCTGAATAATCACTTCGTCCGCTTCGTCCGGAACCTTTTCCGTTTATTAATCGGGGAACTCGGAGCGTTAAAAGCGTTCCGACAGGGTTTCGCAATTTCAGACGAGAGAGCACGATGAGCTTTTGTTCTCTTCGGATCACGTTTGCCCTACTTTGTCTGGCGTTCTTCACGACGTTTTAACTCCTCGATCCGATTCCGAGACGTTCGCCCAGGATCCTCGCGGGGTCCATTAAGAGGAATTCGCCGTGAATCGTTCGGCAACGGGGAGTTTACCGTGTCGCAACTCGCGGCTGGGAACAAAAGATGCTCGAATTTATTATTAACGCAGGGTCGTGAGACGTCCGTCAACCCATTTTTTAAGCCCCCCCCCCCCACTTCGAAAGAGCTATGATGAATGCTTCCTCCACAACGAAAGTGCTTCGACTTCATTGTCCCGTCACGCCATTTCCCAGGTGGACCGAATCGATTCGGTCTACGGTCGGACCGGGTTGTCTACATTCGTTTCATGCTAATAAATGCCGGTTCACGCCTCCGATCCGCCTCTGCATCGACGGCGGTCGACCATGTGCAAAGAGAGAAAAGAAATTACGGGTCAGCTTTCCTTCCTGTGGCGCTGTGTCACAATCCCGAGAGCGACGCCTACGAGGTATGAAAACGGATATGCGTATGATTACGGCAATTAAAATGCCATTTGAATTTTTCTTTGTGCATTGTTTTCACGATGAAGGTGTCAATGAAGGGTAGGGGGTCGCGCGTTAGTCTGGGGGAACAGCAATTGAAGAAGGAGGCCAGATGTATAGAAGCTCCCTTTCTCTTCAATTATCCGATTTGAAGGGCCCCTCTCACCTCAAATCATCTTGACCACATCACCCTGTAGTCTCCCTATTTAAGAGAAAGAGACGGGGGTCTGAACACTTTTCCCCCGATGAAAAAACCACATCGTTCGGCGGGGCGCGATGTTTCTCGTGCAATTCGTTCCATTAACCAGTCCGTTCCGTTCCCTCATGATCGATCTCGTTCCGTCGCTGGTGGGGGGGACGTGGGCGTTGCGTTTGGATGCCCCTCGGGGCCCGTCCCATTACCCATTCTTTACGAGTGCTTCTTCGTGGCTCGGTTTTTGCATAATCCGAACACGATTGTCACGCCCCTTTGTTGCCGGTCGGAAACAATCGAATAACCTACCGGTAAGCACCGGCTCCGAAAGTAGGTTAATCTCAAGTAGGCATTGTCTGAATCTGTGCTGCCTTCTTGGAATGGCCGATGTTATCAAGAAGCGCCAGTGGTGCAGTAGGCTCTGAAGTGAATGTCACGGAATTCGCTCGGCTTACTTCCCATGCGACTTTCGCGTTAACTCAACGTGGAACAACTGTCAGGAATGCTGCCCCTTGGCACGGAAACAAGCCTGAATATTATAAAGTATTGCCATTATTTAGGTCGGTTCTCGCCCCGGGATGGCGGTTAGATGAGAAAGTTTCTTTGCCGCCGCTTACTTTCTTAATCGAATCGAAGCATTTATCTGAGTGCTCGGAGAAAAGATTGTCATCGTTGCGGCCATCCGGCAGCACTGTTCCTCTCGGAGCACGTGCACACATGTGCATTCTGTTTCGTGCGTGGTTCTCTCGTAGCCTCGTTTTCGCATTCGGTTCCACTTACGCCTACTGCTTCGTGAAGTGGTTATCAGCCGAGATCGACACATTTACTTTGAGTCCGACAGATGTTGACTAAATTATTAGAGGCAGGTGAACGACTCGTCTGGTGTAGAGCTTGGCCCTCGCGGCAGAAACCCTGGTTCGGAACGAACGAAGTCGGCATTCCGCCGCGTGATTCTCCCCGGCTTGCATGACAAGCGAGATCCCTGTGTACGTACCACTCCATTAATGTGAGAGGTTGAAGAACCTCAATAGTGAAGCTCAGAACCGTATAGAATATGTCCAGACTAATATAATTCCTTAAGGCAAATGACTCCCGGAAAGGATCAGCAGGTAGGATTAGAAGTTCCTTAGGAATATAGGTTACAGGCTGACTGGATGTAGATGGGAGGAAGGGGAAAGGGCGAGGTTGGGTTACCTTAGCTTTCAGTAAGCGACCAGGCTTTAAGCCTAATGTGATGGTACTTTCATGTAATCTGTATTGTACAAAATGTGGTGATTAATAGAGGCTGTTCCTGCATTGGGCATCTTGGTAAAGTTGTTGGGCTGTTGCATACTTCTCATGAACATTAAGTCTTTGTTCATGGGAAGGATGAAACTGCCCAACATTATTACGTTATGCCCAGAACCATGTTTAGATTACAGCAATGTTAGTGTTCTTCTGTGATAAGTTTATTCAATTTTAATGTAGGCTTACCATTTATAGTTAGGTTCTATGCTTGACTTGATTTGTAACCACAACCAATCCCTCTATGTAGTCCCTATCCTAGTTTAATTCTTGCTTTCTTACTTCTCTTTTCAGGCAAAATAATCATGTGTAATTCCTGGGTGATTCTTGTGTCAACTGTGATATGTGCCACTGTGAGTTCTGCCTTGGACAATGGGCTTGGACAGACACCTCCAATGGGATGGCTAGCATGGGAGCGCTTCCGATGTAATACAGATTGTGTCAATGACCCCGAGCATTGTATCAGGTCAGGAACAATGAATGATTCTTTATGGGACTTCAGTTCCCAAAGTTGTGAGTTATATGATAACCCTAAATGAATGCATGCTAAGCAGCTGTTTGTAATGTGAAGATACCCATCTGCCAAGAACAATACATTTATAGATAGTACTACCCTTGGACATCTGTCACATTGTGCCATTCATTCATTGCACTTTATTTATGTAATTATCAATCTTATTCTCCACTCTGCAGTGAGCACCTCTTCAAGACAATGGCTGATCTGGTTGTATCAGAAGGCTATGCTGATGCTGGATACAGATACATCAATGTGGATGACTGCTGGCTTGCCAGGGAAAGGGATGCCTATGGACGGTTGCAGCCTGATCCTCAGAGATTCCCAAGTGGCATGAAAGCTTTGGCTGATTATGTATGCATGCTCACATGGCATTCATTTCCTCAGTTTAACAGTTACACAAATTGATTTCCCCATTTTGCTCACCTTTGGCCTTTTTATTCATTTTTGTAGGTGCATTCCAAGGGGCTTCTTTTTGGAATTTATGAGGACTATGGGAATTTCACCTGTGCTGGCTACCCTGGAATCCTAGGCCACTTAGAAGTGGATGCCTACACATTTGCTTCTTGGGATGTTGATTATGTGAAACTTGATGGCTGCTATTCTCATCCCAAAGATATGGATCGAGGTAGTTAATATCTAAAGTCATTTATTAAGGCAATTGACCAGAATTCAGCATAAACTTTTAATTGTTAAGTATTTGCTGCTGTGAGAGGCTTGCTGATGTTTAGCCCGACAAGGACCATTTATTTTTAAAATTAATTCCTCATTTTCCAAAATTGAAAAAGGAGAACTCTGACTTTCCCATCCAAGAGATTTTTAAATTAGATGAGCATCCACTTGGGTTATCATTTTTAGTCCTATGATTCTGTGGTTGCTATATTATATTAATTGCTCAGAATTTATGTCCTTTGAGATGGAATGACCTGAAAAGTTTTAACTTGTGCTCATCATCTCTCAACTCTTTGTTAGGTTTCTTGTGTATGTTAATCCCTTATCTGGGATTGGTGTTCATAGGTGTCATGTCAAAATCTCCCATTGGGGATGATGTCTCTTGGCATCATCAACATTTGAGTTCTCATGATGGATATGGCTGATGATAAGTATACGCATGAAGGCCAGATAGAGACATCTTATTACAACGTATGATATTCGCATGGTGCAATGGGAAAAAATTCCAAACAGGTGAATGGAATGGGAATTTAAATTCCCCAGGCCTTGGATTTAGAAGTCAAGTTTCATGGACATCATTTCAGGAATCTCTGAACTGTAATTTTGTTGGGAAAAATGCCTTATTATTGATATGGGGTACTCAGCAGAGAGAGGAAATAGGATGTGGAAATGCTATTCATCAGCAAAACAAAGAAAGACTGCCAGAAGTCTCTAAAGAAAGGAAATGAGAAAACATGGAAAGTGTTGCATGAATAGTATGTGAGGGGAGAGGGGATATGAGAGTCATGGATGAAAGGATGGATCTCCTGTTATCTTTTGCCTGAAACAGATGCTGCATTGACAAATGACTATGGCCAGGCAGAGTCCCTCTGGGCTTTTAGTGAGGCATTGTCCTACTCTCTTTCCCATACAGTTATTGAGATGTGATCTGCATAATTTTCCCTCTGTCTCTTATTATACCCAAAGAAACTGGTCCTGTAGGGTTAATTATGGAGTATATCTTTTCCTGTATTTTTTTTTGGGTATTAGCCACAGCATTTAGTTTTTTTCAAGTTCACATATAAAATTTTACCTGTACTTGTGCAGCAATGGAGTTCACGGCTATGCTGAAGCCTGATGCTATTTGACCATCCAGACATGACCTTTGATCCCTCTTTTCTTGATTTACCTATCCTCTCCCTTTCCATGATCCTTGTGTCATTCTTATTTGGATGTTATTGTTCTTATCCCTGGGATGTCCTTGCCTTGATCAGGCTACACGGAGTTCGGTCACTATCTCCTCCAGACACGTCGACCCATGCTTTATTCCTGCTCATGGCCTGTGTACCAGATCTATGCAGGGATCACGGTCAGTTATTCTGTCCCCAATAGTCCTTCCTCAAACCTTCTTCTGTTTCTCTGTCCCTCTGTCATAGTAGTGGTCTTTACCCTCTTGCACCACCTGTCCTTCACAATGCTGTAGAAACTTCTTGACAGCTTCTTGGACATGAAGGTCCCTTCCATTTGATGCATTTATGGAACCTGACAAAAAATTTGACATTATTGAAACTACTGAAAATAATACTGTTGATTCATACATCTCATGGACTGACATTTCATGACACTACTGGTATTTATGAGAATTAACACTTTCAGTTGGAGCACATCTGGTTTGCTTTTCATGAAGCTATTCATTCCACATGTAGTTATGTGGTGGAAATGGGATTTCTGCCATTGGAAATATTTTGTGGTGAGTATGTGCAATGTTACCTGTAATAGAATGACCCACAGCTTACAAGAGATTCCAAAATCTATTAAATTTTGTATAGAACTTTAAGCCTCATCAGATTGTAGTAGTTGTACTTTTCTTATATGAATAATATAATTCAAATGGCTTCATCATAGGTAAATTTAATGTTAAATGGCTATATAATGCATTCCTGAGGGATGAAATATGCTGAGAATGGAAGGAGGCCACTGACTTTTGACTTGGTGACAGAAGACCAGATACATATTATTGAAGTGTGTTGAAACACTAGGGGGAAAAGTATTGGTGAAACTGAGTATGACCCTTTAATTGAAAGATTCTGTTCACATGACATTTGGTATTTCTAGGGTACCCAGAATTTGGGTATTACTTGAACCAGACAGGAAGGCCTATGGTCTACTCTTGCTCTTGGCCGTTTTATCAGATCATCATGGGAATGGAGGTTGGTGCCTTTTGGTTGTGGATTCTTCTGACCCACCCACTTTTCACTACAACAGCCTCACTTGTCTGGATTCTTACTATGACTGTTACTTTTACTAACCCTAACATGTAGTAGTAGCTAGATTTATTCACTGCATGGTTCTCTGTCACTGTTCCATTGCTTAATGAGGTTACTTATAATGCTGTGTGCTGTCACATCTTTATTCCATTCCCACTGGTGAATTTTTTTTTTACTTTAAGAAGTTGATTAAGTCTAGCATGTAATTATCTGCATGAGGTTCATGTAAACTTGAAAATATTATCATTTGCTTCTTATGGATGAGACCCTGTGGGCCTGAATGAAGATATGACAATGACCTGCATTCAAGTTTGTGTAATGGTTATTGGAAGTGAAATGATCAATAATAATAAAAATTTGCATATGTAGTAACTAAGGGTTAATTTTTGTGAAATCCCTGTAGTTCATTAATATATTTCATTTTTCTGAAGATAAAGTTACAGCTCAAGAAATTACTGATACAGTTCTATTTATTGGCATTTAAAGTATTTCTAATGTTTGATTTTGTCTTGGTCAAGAAGCTATCTGTTCCACCCCCTTGATCTGGAAGGTATGGTGCTGCTATGTCTGTACTTGAATGTCTCAGTAAGACCCATTCTGAACTCTCCACAGCCAAATTATACAGCAATCAAGTCAGTATGCAACCTGTGGCGAAACTACGATGATATCCAGGACTCGTGGGCAAGTGTTATGAAAATAGTAGACTACTACGGTGATAATCAAGAGTTCATTGTACCTAATGCTGGTCCAGGACACTGGAATGACCCTGATATGGTAAGCCAATATTTGTGCTTATAATTGAGATATTGACAGCTGTTGGGGAAAGATGCTGACCATTTATTTCTCTTTGTCACTTATAATGACAGCTGATCGTTGGGAATTTTGGACTGAGTTATGAGCAGAGCAAGGTGCAGATGGCACTTTGGGCAATCCTGGCTGCTCCACTCCTGATGTCTGTGGACCTGCGAACAATTCGACCTGAGTATAAGGCCATCTTGCAGAACAGAGGCATCATTCGAGTCAACCAAGATCCACTCGGCATTCAAGGAAAACGCATTTTCAGGGTAAATCTCATAACATCATGCTCTTCATTTATCAAAATCTGTAGGTAGTGCACATTCAGCATGTTCCTAGTTATGAAGGATTTATGAGTTGCCTCCATTAGACACCTCCAAGACTGCCTTGGAATCATGGATGCTGATGAGAAGGCATAACCCATGTAGTATGACCAAATTGGTTGGTGTAAGTATTTTATTAAAAAAAAAAAAGGAACCCTTTCTGCTATGCTGTCATATTTGGGATCCCCCCAAGCTGTTCCTTACCCATTAGTTAATAGTAGCTCTAAGGAGGAAGATGTGCAAAGCACTATGGATGATACAAAGTATTCATGACAGATCTTTTTTGTTGTTGAAAAGTTCCATATTTCATAAACAACAGAGTACTTTCATGGGTGCTTCACATCAAATTTTTGTTTATTTATCATTATTACTGTGACTGTAGGAATGAGTTTCATTGCACATCAACATTGGCTTATTGAGAATCAGATAGAGACATTGTGGAGCCAAAATTTGTGTGGAACTTGCTTGTGCCTGATCCCAAATGCTGATTGCTCTGGCTGATTTTCCCTATGTAGAACTTATTATTCATGGAGACTTTCTGTGCACACTGTTAACTGGGAGGTCAAGAAAATTTTCCATTACCTCCCACTTTTCACTTGCAGTATGATGTGGGACATCACATTGGGCATGGGGAGTTTCTGCTTTTTCATCCAGCAAACATATAATGAGATTTTTTTCTGATGCCATTTTCATACACTGGACTGCTTGGATGTGAGCTTAAAGTTTGTTGCACTTATGCAGCTATGTCTTGGTGATTTTGGATTGCCCACTTGAGACATCTAGTTGTCATTGTCACAGGATCCCCATCTCCTCTCATTGGTGTTAATCATAGTATGCATCTCAATTCTTTAATTTGGACAAAAAGAAGAAGCTGGAATAAAGTTTGTCAATGTAGTGAATAACAAGTGACATTTCCCCATCTAGATTTTGATCTTTGTTGCAAATAATTTCATCTCTTCTTACTTCCATATCCATTGTTTCCCCTGAAATGTTATTCTCTAATAAAATATGGAAAATTCCCATTTTCTTAGCAACATCTAATGGGTAGAGATTCTATTATTGTAAATGTATTATTGTATTGCATATGAGCATCAAACCACTGGCATCTTTGGATGGTAAAGGGTGTTTATAATGTTACTTGATAGGTATATTGCATACTAGCATAAAAGCTATGCACTGTCACTCAGGGAAACTTGAGATGTAGTATTAGGGGGGACATTTGAGAAAGCACTCCATAGAAATAATATGCTTTATGCCCTATAAGGTATGGGTTATTTTGTGTAATGTTATCCCCCAAAGTTCTGATGATTTTCATGCTTCAATGTGCTGCAGCATATAGTTTTCATCCAAGAGTTCAGTTCATTCATCAAGTGGCTTTATATCAAGTGGCTTTAAGGCTTTACCTTGTAGATATGAAGAGTTGACATCAATTATTCTGAAATATTAATGAGATACCTTTGCACAGGCTGTTTGGTTATGCAGAATTTATGACTTAGAGATGTTAAGTCTTTGTTGCAATCACATGGTATGATCACAGCTCATAATTCCAAAATACTTTACACTGTGATGGCTTTAATATTTGCATGGAAAAATTCTCATTCCACATTTCTTCTGACTGGTCTCCCTTGTAAATGAATGAGATCATGGAGGCATTTATTCATCTTGACAGGACAAAGGCATCGAGATCTGGGCCCGTCCCATAACCCCAGTCCATGCAGGGAAGTATTCCTATGGTGTTGCCTTTGTCAACCGTCGCACTGATGGAACCCCGACAGAAGTCTCTGTCACCCTTCATGAGATGGGACTGGACAATCAAAATGGCTACCGAATCACTGTAAGGAAGCATACTCAGAGGAATGCCATATCTCCCATTGTTGAATGTTATGTTCATTTAATTGTGTCTTTTATTTACTAGGACTTGTATGCAGAACGAGATCTTGGAGTCCTGCTACCTCATGGAAGGTTGACTGTGGATGTTAATCCATCAGGTTTGTTGAATCAGCTCTGACTTCTTTCTCAAAAGAAAAACCAAGTATGATGCAGAATTCCTTCAAATACCCATTGATCTTTCAGGTGTTGTGATCGTGCGATGTGACGTTCAGCCCACCCGTCTCTTCACTCAGAATGAATTGGATGCTGGACTCTTTTTCTCTAATCGCAGGCCTTTCAACTCATTCCAACGTCCGTGATACCCTAAGGCTTTCATTCATTGCTGCCATATGGTGCCTCCTCATGAAAGTACAAAGAACTCTCCCATTCTCAACTGATTGCCCACTGTGCCGTATCCAAAGATGCCTTTAAAGAACTTTTGTGCTAGATTGCATGGTCCACTTCAACAGTTATTGGTTGCTCTATACCAGTGAATGAAATGTGGCCAGTGATTTCAGTATGCTTCTAAGAACTTAACCAAGGAGGCATTTTCATTCCAGAATGTAATGGAGACTGTATTCCTTCTGAGGTCATATGCAAACAGTTACTGTATTCTTGCAGACTTGCATATAATTATTCAATATGAGTGGGCTGGCATCAAGGAGAAATACCACAGTGGACTTTCAAGAGATTCCCCATCCTGATTTTTGCTATGTTTATGATACCATTGTGAAGTTGTCAGCTGCCTTCAGCATTCATATGGCTTGAAAGATTGGCCAAATGGAAGCAGACTAGAGGCAGTGAGGCCCTCAAACCCAGCACAAGTTCCAGTGTGTATTGTGTGGAAGAATTTGGTATGCATTTCATGAATGTGACCCTTTGCTAAGTTCAACTGCAGCAGCAAAGGTGAATCAGTGAAGAATACCCTTCGTAGGAAGGTGCCATTATGTATGTGTGCATGTGTCCCTCTCCGTATTCATGCATTCCTCATGATTACCCCATATTTCATGGCTTTACATGTGATCCTTTCATGATGCACATGCATGGAACATTTTATGAAAGAAAAGTATCATATTCTGTCCTCACATATTCATGTCTTCTATTTCACCATTCCTTAATATCGAATAGTTCATCCAGACCTGAAGACTACAGAAACTGGACAGGTTCCTTGCAAGGAAATGCCATCTTACCAACTTCAATTTTTTTTTAGATATTCAGTGAAGATTGAAGTTTATGGGATCTTTTAAGCATGAGAAGTTTGAGAAGTTAGAGGCATCCTCAAGGGTGCCTCTAAGACAGTTGTTTGATGATGAAATGTCCACTTCATAAAATATGGCAGGTTTTAGGGATGCGCTTTTGCACCACTTAATTTCGGCGAAAATACATCTGTATCGTTTGATGTTTTCTTGCATGGTGCCCTTCTTGGTCTACATGGATCAGATCAGCTAAGAACCCAGGAGGTATGTAAGTCGGCAAGATGTGCTTATTGAGTGATTTACCTATAGGAGTTTTACTAAGTTTAACTAGATACGTTGGTCATAGAAGCCAAACCTATGAACTTTAAATTTCATATGGATTTATGTCGAATATTCGAAGGTCTCCAAAAAGTTATGGATGAAGCCTATGCTACCATAGCTTGATGTACGATTAGTACCCTATCCGAGGAGCATTAGGCACAACTGCAGAAGAGCAGACGCACCTCTAAGCTATGGCACCCATCTCAAGACACGTCATGGAAGGTGCCATTCTATCTGGATTTTACTCAATTCAATTGCTCCATACCATCACTATACTTGTCAACATTTTGAAGTGCACAAGGCAGCCTAGTAGCCGGCATTTTCCAGTTGGATTGGCAGTTTTGAAATGTCAACGCCTTTTCCGCCAGTGACGAGATCGATCGTGTTCGTTTTTTCGACGTTTTGCTTTGAGAAAATCTCGATGCGGAGAATTTTCTGCCCTTCCACCCCTTCCCTCGTTCGCCCCAGTACTTCACTGCTTTACAAGATAGCCGCAAACGAGCTTAGAAACATATTCCCAGCCGAGAAACTGATGCTTCCAGGAAGGTTATCATATTCATGAGAGCCTACGTTCAGTAGTTCTCGTTATGGAATTCCGTTGTGCCAAAAGAAAGGAAGAATTTGGGTCGCAAGTATCTCGTGCCTTGAGGAGAGCTGATGGAATATCCAAAAGAGGAAAACATTGTGACGATTTGTGACACGCCTCATTCCGTGAGACTTCCTGGATTTGATCGAGGAAATTGGATCATTTTCCCTTCCTCGACTTTTGATAATAAAGAGAAGCGGCTCCAGGTCCGTGGTGAGGTTCATAATTAGCTCGATGAAAGCAGGAGGGCCTGATGTGAATCGAGCGGAAGCTTTCGCACGAATGACATTTTTTTTCGGAGTAATGTCGACTGTGCTTCGTCCCTAGGGTTTTAGGAGAAACGCAAAGGTTCTCCTTCCTTTGCGGTCATCGTGCTGGCTCTCGAAGTGGTGCTTCACTTTTGGATCGTGGATCTGGGATCTCAACGTGATTCGACTGCGATACTTGCATCGAGGTATATACGAATAGGGTGGTTAAAAAAAAAAAAAGCTCTACCGTTTTCTATGGGAGAAACAGCTTCATAAATGCAGCAAAAAAAATTACATTGGATATGCAATTGATATTTGACATTTACAAGGTGTTGAAATGCTTGCCAATTTTCTTTTTTCAGCACCCTGCCTAAGTCGCCCATTTAGAGGTGAATTAAAGGTGCTTAGAGGTGTGCTCGACCTGTGCTCGACCGCTTCAGAATCCAATGAACTTTTCAAGGGACAGGTGGATCCAGCTGATATTTGACAGAGAGGTTCATGAGTCTTAGAGGTTTTTTATTCACTTCCGCAAGATGGCGCTGCTTCCCGATAGAGGGGGCTCTTGTTGACCGGGTGACCGAGGGTGATTTAAAAAAAAAATGTGTAATGCTCCACCAGTAAACTGTGTAACGGGATAATGCATGGCTCAGAGTATTGTTCAGGAAGAAAAAAAAAAAACAAGACAATCTTCTCAACACCTTCTATATGTCCAATATCAAGAGTGTTTGAATATTATATTTTTTTTACTCGAATACACGAATGAAACTTTCTCCCCTTACTGTGGATTTTTTTTTAATCACCCTCGGCCACCCGGTCAACAAGAGTGCCCGGTGCGACTTGGTCTGCATATTGGGGGGGGGGGGGACCCCGCAAGTCCGACCCTGGTTTTCGCTGAAGGAAGACATATATATTTACACACGATAACGTTATTCGGATCCACGAATCCTCACCGGGATCAACACCCTCCACTCCGCGATTCTCCCGGGAGAATGCCCATACCCAATCGAGCTTTTCCTTTCAGCATTTCCTGCTCCTACGCGCGCTTCGCCCTCCTCGACTCGTTTGAGTTCGGCAGGTCATTCCTCCCTGCTCCGCGTTCGCAATCTCGGTCTTTGTTCCGTTATCGCCGGTCTCCTCGTGGGTCTCCTCGCACTAATCTCCTTTTTTTTTTTTCCTCATCAACTTTCCACGATATTTCGCAGCCGCGAAAAGGAAGTAGCCGCGTGGATGAGAGCGGGGGTCTCATCTCCCCCCCTCCCCCCCCCCCCCCCCCCCCCCCCCCCCCTCATCTTGGGGGGGATCAGAGGTCGCTTGAAGAGGGTCTCTGTCTCGTCTACATTCTTATCTCCCGTTTTCGTTCGTTTCTCGAGTGTCTCTCGTTTCAGTCTCGCAATAGTCCTCGTCTTCGCCATTTGTATCCGTGACTTGAGCCCTTAAACTCGAATCTCTTCGTTTTCGGCAGGTTTGCGTGCTTTCGGGGAAAAACCGTTGCAGCGCGCATACCATCCCGTTTTCTCTCCGATTGCAAAAAGAATGAGCTCGGTGGCGGCGCCGGTGACGTAATCGTGCCTCTCCTAGGTTCCCGGCTTCAAAGTCTCCTTTTTTCCCTCTACCTTTCCTCGTCCAGAGATTCGGCGTGAACGAGGACTCCGCCCACGAGAAAGCGGATTCCCGTATCGGACGCTGCGCGATCCAGCGACTCGGCTTTAACTGTCATCCTTGTCCCTTCCGGCGCTTCTCTTTCTATTCTCCTCCTCCCCGTTCGTTTATAAATTGGGTATCACTCTGAAGAAGAAAACGCACCATCTAACGAGCGAGAATATGTGCAGCCTTGGAGGCGGAGGGACCCGTCCGGCTCCTCTGAAATCCGAATCGCACTTTCCAGGCGTTCCTCGTCTTAATTATTCGGTCGCCTTTTCTCGCGACCCTCTGTCGTTCCGACCGTAGGCACTACTAATACTTGGTTCTTCCTCCGGAAACGAACCGTCTTCTCCTGTGCTTGGACCCGAGCAGAAGGCTTCACGAGAATTTCGGCTCGTGGAGTCTGTCCTCGAAGGGGAAGGGGTCTGTGGAGTCTGTCCTCGATACACCAGTCCAACTCGGAGGGTGTGGGACTCAACGTCTAGGCAAGCCTCAAACCCCCGAAATCCGTGACAATTACTCCTGACGCTGGGAAGTTTCGGCAAGTTTCGACACTTGAGGAAATCGTGACGCGTTTCTTGGTTCTGGAGATGGACTATATTTGCCCTTAATCGCGATAGCATACCATGTAAAGGACCTCAGGGTCCTTGCACTTGGGCGCCTCGAGAGGCTTGTACGATAAATGATGGTTATCGGTTGGCGGCCGCTGACAGAGATAAAAAAATTTGCTTTTATTTTCCCTCCAAAATCCAGTCCGGCATTGCTCTAGTCTAATGCTAGTTGGCAGCTAACTCCAGGCTCTCTCTTCACAGCTGCACAGCGCGTATTGAATTTTCGCCTGTTTTCAGACAAAGCAACCATGAGGAATTCCTGGGCGATCCTCGCATCAACCGTGATATTAGCGACGGTGAGCTCCGCGTTGGAGAACGGGCTCGCACGGACGCCTCCCATGGGGTGGCTGGCGTGGGAGCGGTTCAGGTGTAATACGGACTGCGCTGGCGACCCTGAGAATTGCATCAGGTCAGGGACGAGGGATTCGTGGTGTGGACTTTCTCGGTCGGGTGGGTGACGAATGAAGGGCGAATCGGGCTGTCGTCTCCTTGTGTTAATCACAGTAAATGTACCAATGACTGTTTCGATTGTTTTCGTGTGGAGATTAATCTTTGGAATCGGCAATCGATCACATGCCGATGCATGTAACCGTCGCCTTAATGTTCTACTCCGAAGCGAAAACCTGTTCAAGACGATGGCCGATCTAGTCGTATCGGAGGGCTATGCAGAGGCTGGATACAATCACATCAACTTGGACGACTGCTGGCTCGCCGGGGAAAGGGATGCCGACGGGCGGTTGCAGCCCGACCCCGACCGATTCCCGAGCGGCATCAAGGCCTTGGCCGATTACGTAAGCTCCTTCCGGTCGGCCGGTTCTCGGTTTCCCTTTTTCTTCGACTTTTGGGCTTTTCCTTTCGTTTCGTAGGTGCATTCCAAGGGTCTTCTCTTCGGAATCTACGAGGACTATGGGAATTTCACCTGTGCCGGCTACCCCGGAATCCTGGGGCACTTGGAAGTGGACGCCAACACGTTTGCTGAATGGGATGTCGATTACGTGAAGCTCGATGGCTGCTATGCTGACCCAATAGATATGGATCAAGGTGAGAAACATCTAGAAAGACTTCAGTCGTGCTCGACGCATCAGAATTCTCTCTCACCTCCAAGTTTTACAGCGTATGATGTCATGAAAGCTTCATTGTTATCATTTATTTGAGACGATTTTGAAAGCGGGAGTGACTTTCCACACGAAAAATTCGTCTCACACACAACATATGGTAATTCCAGGTTACCCAGCATTCGGCCAATACTTGAACCAGACAGGAAGGCCCATGGTCTATTCCTGCTCTTGGCCGTTTTACCAGATCATCATCGGAATGGAGGTTGGTGCCTTTCGCTCCTGGGGATTCTCCTCGCCCCCCCCACTCCCCCCCCACCCTCCCCTTCTCGCCACCGAAATCTCACTCACCTGCATCCTCTCCCTGGCTGTCGCTCATACTACAACCCTCGCGTGTAGTGGTGGCAACGTACACTCACAGCGTGTTACTTCATATTTTTATCCTCATGATAAAGTTCTTGTCCCACGATTGAATAATGAATCTTTTGCCCTGTAATCTGGCATATTTCATTTTAAGTGCAATTTTCTCAAATTACTAAAAGCACCTCCTCCTTTGATCTAGTAGGTATGATGCTGCAGTGCTTATATTTGAATATTCTGTCGAGTCTCGAATTCTCTGCAGCCCAATTACACAGCGATCAAGACGACGTGCAACCTGTGGCGAAATTATAATGACATCCAAGACTCGTGGGAAAGCGTCATGGACATAGTGGATTACTACGGTGATAATCAAGATTTGATCGTGCCCCATGCCGGCCCGGGACATTGGAATGACCCCGATATGGTGAGCTAATACTGTATTATACATAATAATCATAATAATAATAAATATTATAATAATATTTAAGAGCGCAACGCTTTTAATGGAGTTACGGACGGACTGTAGAATAAAAACGCTGATCTTTCATATCTGTCTCTTTAACCAGCTGATCATCGGGAACTTCGGATTGAGCTACGAACAAAGCAAGGTGCAGATGGCAATTTGGGCGATCCTGGCCGCCCCACTCCTGATGTCCGTGGACCTGCGAACGATTCGACCCGAGTACAAGGCCATCTTGCAGAACAGGGGCCTCATCGAAGTGAACCAGGACCCACTCGGCGTCCAAGGGAGACGCGTCTCCGCGGTGAGCTTCGTCGCGTCGTGTTCCGGCGTTCCCTGCGATCGACGCGGAATCCGTCACGTTCGCGCTCGGGGAGGCTTCGTGAATCCTCACCGAGACGTCTTTCTTCCTTGGTTGTATTTGAAAATGGAATAGAAAGAAAGTGGGAAGTATGGTTCATCGCTTAAACTTTCTGACGAGGGTAAAAATAATAGTATGTCTGCCTGGGTTTATGAAAGGGGCGATGCGTGACTTATCCGAAATATGTAACAACTGCATCAATTCGTAAGTGCCGATTTTATCTCTGTTGGTCCTCTTTTCCCTTGGCAGTTCTTCACTTCCCATAGCCTCTTGAATCCAGATCACTTTGCAGACAGGAATTTTTAAATGAGCAGCATCGTAATTAATTTTTTTTTTCAAATTCATTGCTAAAGGTTCATCTGGCTTCCTTGGTTTATCTAGGTACAAGGTTTTCCACTGCGATGAATAAGTATTGGATGCTGCATTAAAATCCGAATAAAAATAAATCAGGAAACGGGATTCGGGAGGATAAGATGCCACTGATTGAGCCTGTTTCAAACCAGCTTACGAAAATCTGGCGCACGTCACTGTGCTCACCCCTTAATATGCCCAACCCCTTCCCCCCCCCCCCGATCCCAACATCTAGCATGCATAATACAGGCAAAGGTATTTCAGAGACGCTCATTGGTTATACCCCATGAGATGGTATTTCTTGCCATCACAGAACCAAGGCATCGAGATCTGGGCTCGTCCCATAACCCCGGTGAACGGTGAAAAGCACTCCTATGCCATCGCCTTTGTCAACCGCCGCACCGACGGAACCCCAACGGAAGTCTCCGTCATTCTACAAGATATCGGACTGGACAGTCAGACCGGCTACCACATCACCGTAAGGAAACGGGCGGAAAGGATATATAATGATGACGTCATAATGATGAACTCCAAGTGCATTTACTTTTTTTTTTCTGCTAGGACCTGTACGAAGAAAGCGACCTTGGAATCCTGCTACCGGATGATATGCTGAGTGTCGATGTTAATCCTTCAGGTTTGTCGAATCGATTCTGACTCGTTTCTCGAACGAAACGCCGATTAAGCTTCGGCAATCCCTCGATGACCTAATCTTCTTTCAGGCGTTGTGATCGTGCGCTGTGACGTGCAGCCCACCTATCGTCGTGTATGATTCTTGTTTGAGCGGCGGCGTTTCGACTCATTCCTGCAACCGTGATGTCACGAAGCCTTCATTTTGTTGCTGCCGTGTCGTGCTTTAAAATGTACAAAGAACCTTCATAAGTTGGAAGCAGCGAAGTTGAGTCATTGAAGAACATCGGCGGGAAGGTGCCTTCATGTGCGTGTGGGTGTCTCGGTATTCACCCGTTCCTCTTGATTACCCCGAGATAATGATATATTCTATCCTTGTGTGTGTGCAATGCTTGCGTCTTGTTTCATTTCGGTGATTTCATGGAATCCAATAAACTTCATCCGCAGATTGCATGAGGAACTCCTTTATAAATAAATGCCACCATCTTCTCTTTTCCAGAACATTAACGATCGAACTTGAACCGGTCCATAGACTCGTAAAAGGAGAAATGAGAACATGATCGTCACTGACAGGTTCAGGTTGGGGGCGAAGGTAGCGGATTCATTGAAGAAATACTCTTGAGGGATTTATATTTTTTTACGTCAGCATCCCTGACGAAGACTCGAAGAACCAACCGCTCTGTGTTTGACACCATTATGTTGGGACCTTTAATGAGTAAGAAGAAAATAGTCTGGATCATCTGAAAGTGCATTATTTCGGATTGAATTCGTCCCCCTCCCCCATAGGAGCGCTTCCATCGATTGTAAGATGAGAAATCTTCTACATGGGTGGTTTCGTGCATCACCTTATAAAGCAGAAGTTGTGTTTTCTCCGTTCTCCACTATAGAGGGGTGGGGGAGGGCACGAATTCAATCCAAAAACGGTGTGAAGCACCTAGATCACGAGCCTTTCCCTTATAAGGACGGAAGACTGACAGCTCTCACTGCAGCAGCGGCGTAGCCTCGGGGAGGGCACGGGCTCCCCTCCCCCATACACACACTTTGAAAATAACAAGTCAGAAGTACACATGAAATGCATGAGAACTGTTTGAGTTTCACCCCCCCCCCTCCCCCGCACGCTTTTTCCATCCACGCAACGCTTGTGCCCAAGAGCACCAAGAAGCCATTTGCCCGGTCTAAGTATCCTTTTCGATTATGATCGAAGTATCATCGTAACTCGATCGTCATGATTCGTTCTGGGTCTAAGTATCGTACCCAATATCTGATAACTCGATCACCATAACTTAGATGATAGCTGACGTCACGCTGCTCTCCCTGTCGTCTGTCGTCAAAGATAGCTTCCTTCTAAACTGTCAATTATCCCATGTGCGTTTCACGTGGACTGTTTCTCTATTGTATATTTCACGTGATATTTATCATGAGGTTCATAATTAACGGAATGAAACAGAAGCGACGACGAATCCAGTTATCTCTGGCCCTTTTCCTGGCTATCACAACCAAAAATCGGATGTCCAGATGGCTTTGTTCTTCACCTCTCCCATGATTTTTGTTCGAAACATCCCATAATGTTTCGAACAGTTCTTAGGTACGGTTATTCTTATGAAAGCTGTTGTTTCATCGATCAATGGACGAAAAGTATGACTTTCTTCCTCTACCAAAGGAAATCTCTGGCTTCTCATCGACCATCTAGGATTTACATATGTTACTCCCTTCCTTGAGACTGTCATATGTTTACATTATTTCTACACTACTTTCGTTGATGAAAATCCATCAGTTGGAATCATACCAATAATCTAAACCTAATACAGACTGTGCTGCGTGACTGATGCAACTGGTTGACGGACGACTACACCCAAAACCAAGAACCAATCTAAGACCGTTGCGAGCAGACGATGGTCCTGGTGCGACTAATCGGACTCAAGACTTTCGCTGCCTGATTGGATGACGTCAAGATGGAAATGCCGCCTTACGTGGTTCTGAATATGAATAAATGAATTTATTGGACTATGCCCTACCGGCATAGTCCAATAGGAGAAACACCAAGGAGAAAAACAGACATGGGTGCCGTTGCCCGGTGATTCCAGGTGTAAAGGATAGACTAGCTTTGAATAGAGGTTAGATGCCTTCATGGAAAAAACAAAGAAGGGAGCAATGTAGCTTTAAGTATGGTAGGTCTTTGCCATATAAGCGCTTGACCAAGACATAGGAAGTCTTAGTGGACAAAAATGCCCTTTGACGTCCCTATCTGAACATGCTAGTACTATGTACCACTCTTTATCATTTTATCTCCTCCGATAGTCTGACTAGCTTACTGGGAAGTGTATGGTTTGCTACGCTGAAGCGAGAGAGTGATATCTGGTGTAATGCATGTAGCCCAGCATGTAATGTAATGCATGTAGCCCATTTTCACTTTCATGGACGATAGTCGTTTGTGGGATATTTGTTAGTGGAAAAATGGCCCATATGCAAAAAATCACTTCCCCTCTTTTTCAGGAGACGGTCAACAGAATATGCATTCTTCCCCTCTGGGACTTGAGATGCGAAGTTTTTTTTTTCAGATTGACCAGTTTTCCTTTCAACCCTTCATACATAGACCTATTGATGCTTGTTTTGCATTGGTTTTCTATCAACAGTGATATCCTAGGACCTAAGGTTAGGCCTAGTTCTAGGTCCACTATCATATACCATCTGTAGTTTGGATATTGTTAGGCTAGGGATTTAGCCACATTACAAATGTCCCACGATGCAGTCTCATACTTAGGTTAAGCATAATTCAATGTCAGATCATCATTATTTTGGGTGCGCTTGATCTGGCCATGGGAATAAGGCCTGCTGCTTGATTTCCATGTAAATGTTCAAGTTGATCAAGTATAGCTTTTTTTTTCTATGTAGAGGCAGACAGATTGTTAGTTAGTGGCTAATGGAGTCCAACCATTAACAGGAATAAAGGTGCATTGAGCATTTGATTTTTCCCCCCTAAAAACCTGTTTAAATTGCTTCAGCCTATATTTAAGTTATTGTTGATATTAGACATTCTTCTAACCATTGCCTACCACATCACATAATAATATCATTCCTACTTTGCAGGCAAACCAGCCATGAGTAATTCCTGGGTAGTCCCTGCAATTATTGTGATATGTGCCACTGTGAGTTCTGCCTTGGACAATGGGCTTGCACGTACACCTCCCATGGGATGGCTAGCATGGGAACGGTTCCGATGTAATACAGACTGTGTCAATGACCCTGAGCATTGTATCAGGTCAGAAACAAGGAATTTTTTTTAAAAGGGTTTATCAAATATGAAATCAGGAGATGCATAATGAATGAAGTACTTCTGTCATCACTTTGTAATATATCCAGTAAATGCTTGAAGAACAATCCTGGTTTTGTTCATACATGAGCTCAATTTAAAAAATAAATCTTTAAGATATATTAAGAAGTAGCAGTGTTTGAATGACTGATTGAATTATAATTGAATTATAATTTCTAATCTTATGACTGATTATTGGAATGATCAATAAAACTTATGCATGTAATCTCCACATGTTCTTCCTGTAGCATGACTTAAGGGCTCCCAGTATTTTCTCTCAAGAGCTCTCTGGAAATGACTACTTTTTAATTATGCAATTTTTATGGCTTCATTGGTCATAAGTCACCTGCACATGCCCTTTGCATTGTAGCCAAATACATATATAACAAGTGCTTTCATTTCCTGCTTTGCAGTGAACACCTTTTCAAGACGATGGCTGATCTGGTTGCATCAGAAGGTTATGCTGAGGCTGGATACAAATATATAATTTTGGATGATTGCTGGCTTGCCAAGGAAAGGGATGCCTATGGGAGGTTGCAGCCTGATCCTCAACGATTCCCTAGTGGCATGAAGGCTTTGGCTGATTATGTATGCATGCTCATGTGGTATTCATTTCCTCAGTTTAATAATTATATGGATTGATTTGCCTTTTTTGCTCACCTTCAGCCTTTAAATTCATTTTTGTAGGTGCACTCCAAGGGTCTTCTCTTTGGAGTCTATGAAGATTATGGAAACTTCACCTGTGCTGGCTACCCTGGAATCCTGGGACACTTGGATGTTGATGCCTACACATTTGCTTCTTGGGGTGTTGATTATCTAAAGATTGATGGCTGCTATGCCAACCCAAAAGATATGGATCAAGGTAGGGCTCATGTTGCAGAATCTTATTCATGAAGGCATTCAACCAGAGTTCATCATTTACTCGAAATTGTTTAGAGTGTACTGTCCTGAAAAGCTTAAAGATACTGGGTAATTCCATTTTGGCAATTGTTGCAGTCACACATATGTGAATCCTATGAATGTGCAAATGGGAATGGAACAGTACCTGGGATGCATGCATTAGCCTGATGGCAGCAAGCTAATGCATGCAGAGCATCTCTATTAACCTAAATTAATTAAGCAATCATGCCAGTTGTTGAAATTGCCTTTTTATACTTCATCTTAGCACAGCTTCTCAGTTTGACATTCAGGGATTGCCCAATAGCAAAGCAGCTTGAGGGAAGAGGATAAGGAAACTTGCATTATCAATAACACAAACCTCTTCTCTCATTCCTTTTGTACTGAGCAAGCTTTCCCTGTATCATATCATTCTATGACTTTGAAACTTTAATTGATTGCATGACCCTTGCCTATAAACTTGTGTATCAAATTTAATCAAGATTGTTCAACTCATTCTTGGTGTTGTTTTTGGCTATGAATGCACAAAACCAACCTGCCACCTTGATAACTGATGAAGTCCTACACATTTCCCAGCTAACATTTTAAGTTTTCCTTGTTTAGCTAGCTTATTTGTCTAGCTAAATTCTAATTGCAATTATGCTTTTAATCATGGATGATGTGGGTTGTGGTGAGTGTCAAAGTTATTACTTCTGCATCGAAACCTTGATATACTAGCAAAGAGATTGCATGCTACTTGTCAGGGACCCTTTTATAATTTTCTTTTCCCTTTTATCTTTGAAAAAAATGTCAAGACTAGTTTAGGAGCCAGAATGATCTTTAAAACAATGTATGATTGATCCAGACTATTGTGCTGATAGTGATGTTATTATGCTGTTGAAATTTAACTTCATAAAAAGCAAAAATTTAATTAGTAAGATGTTTATTATACATAAAATAGTACTCCGGAGTAATAATCAAAAGGGTTTAAGATCATAGGCATTGTTGGACTATGAAAGAGGTGATTTCTACCTTTTTAAATTATATAAAAGAAGTGAATGAGTGAATGAAAAAATTAAAATTGTCATTTAAAAATATAAATTTCATTTGATGTCAGCCTTTCAGAGTAATGACATACTGATATTTAGCCTATGAGGACCTGTTAGGGTACGTCAGACTATGTCACATATATCATGTCCATATTATTCCCTTCTCCCCTCCCCCTTTCCATTCCCCAAAGTCATGACTCCTCAATACATTATTATGAATGAAAGGAGGCTGCTGACTGTTGACATTGCCACAGATTACCATATAATTGCATTTATGCCTGCTGAAACACCTTGATATAGGGAGAGAGATCATTGTATAACTGTCTGATTTCTTAAATGAAAGATTTGACCCAAGTGAAATTTTGGTATTTCTAGGGTACCCAGAATTTGGGTTTTACTTGAACTGGACAGAAAGGCCTATTGTCTACTCCTGTTCTTGGCCATGCTATCAGGTCGCCACAGGAATGAAGGTTGGTGCTTTTGGTTTTGGATTCTTCTGACCCACCCACTTTTCATTACCACAATCTCTTTCATCTCATTCTCATCTTCACTTTTCCTTATATTAACCTTCACACATACAATGTCTTCAAAAGGGGGGATCAATTTACTGTTTTTAATATCCCCATTCATTATTGTATAAACTAAAATTTTTTCTGCATATGAAATTTTGGATGAATGAGGAAGATTCCTGCCAATTTAAGAAAATTCCATGTAGTGCTTTGGACAAAATAACTTTCCGAGTATGAAGTCAAGAAGATTGCTGTGGGTATGTGATCTGCACACAGTTCCTTGCTAGGTACACTATTTTGGTGAGCTTCAACATGACTGAGTGCTGGTAGCAGGCAGAGTATTAAGTAGTTGGTTTTTTTTTACCTCTTATCATTTGTTATGGTTGCTTTTGTTCTGTTTAAATTTTTAATACTAATTTATCTTTATTCTTTTCTTAAGGCCTCAAGCATAACTCTCCCTTCTTGTAGCTTTGTCATGTTGTGAGTCATGTTTTTCAATGTAGGAACAACATGGGATTCAGTGAAGAGAAAAGCTCTTGATAAAGTCAACTGATACTCTTTAATTTAAATATTGCAAAGCCCGCAATATGACACGATTTAAGAGGAATTTATTGAAACCAACATCATTTAGACAGCTTGCTGCCAGTCCTCAGCCTTGGTTGAATGTGTCAAAGTAATGTAATGGGTGAGGAGCAGCTCACAGATTCCTTGTTCGGGAAAATTTTTTATTCTTAAAATTTGAGAAGTTATTGCATTTGAAGCACTGGATGAAAATGTTCCAAACTTGGAAGAAATCTTACTTCTTTGTCTAGAATGTCATGGTAAGTAAAACATGAAGCCTTTTTTGCTATTGGATATTTGTATATTAAAGGAAAAGTAAACTGGACCCCTTTCTTGTTAAACTGTGCAGTAGGGGCAAGACTCAGTCACAGCACGTAGTGACCTACCTTGCTGTTTATTGTCACATCTACATTCCATTTCATTACTCTGTGGGTTCCTACACTTCAGCTGGAGATTATGATGAAGTGTTGCATCTATTATTCTGAATGAGATTCATGAAAAAAACTGACATTTTTTCTGACATTTGCATCTTGTCAATGACACCTTGCATGCTTTATATGCTTACATGAAGTTTTGTCCATTGATATTGTAACAATAACAGTAAGGAAATTGAAACCTTATAAAACTGTTTCATTTCAAATTCTTAAGAAAATTAGCCAATTCAATAAAATATTGCTGTCCTTATGAAGTATTTCCCATCCTAATACAGTACAGTGACAAAATATTGTGCCAATTCATTTGTGAAGTTTTTAAGTTTGCCTTTGAAAAATTTTTTTACAATGTTAAGTTTCACAATCTGGACCATCTCATACATTTAGGCCATTTACATGTACTTTGGACTGTGGCCTCCTTACTCTCCTAGCTCTATATAGTGCAAAATGAGTGTTATCATGAAAAGTCCTGTTTCTAGTTTTTCTTTTCAACCTCTACTCCTCCTGAAGAGTACAATGCTCCTATCTCAGAGATAATTGATAGCAATCAGGCTTTCTCATGTTGCCACTTTGAAACTTTGAAGTTTGTTGGCTGTATGCTGAAAACTTAATAATATTCATATGCAGGCAAACACTTGGATTTTGTCTTGAAATCCCAAACATACACTGCTGTATTTTAAGGGGGCTCAACTGTGATAGCATTCCAAGTTAAGTCAGTGATGGTGCTGAGTCTCTTGAGAAAAAATTTATTCAGCAATTCTTTATGCTTTGTAAAATCTACAAATTTGAGGTTGACCTGAAATGTTGTTGCTCTATCATTAAACCCTTTCACTACAGGATTTTTACCATAGATTCCTACTTCAAAACGCCCAATTGTTCACATATCAATTATATAATGTAATACTTGTACATGTATTTTTTATTTCATAAGCATTATCTAGCTACTACACTACTGCTTACACTATAACTCACCTTAGGCATGATGGCAAGGTGTTGTCTAAGGTAGAGCTGAATACTTTCCATAATGGTGGCACTTTGTCATCAAAGGGGTTAATTTATTTTTATTGTCATGGTTGAAAAGTTTGATTTTATGGCAATTTGGTCCACATTTTGCCTCCTTAATCTGGTAGTTTTGGTGTTACATTACTTGTATTTGAATATTCTTCCAAGTCTCATTACCCCAAATTCTCTGCAGCCAAATTACACAGCAATCAAGTCAGTATGCAACTTGTGGCGAAACTATGATGACATCGATGACTCATGGGCAAGTGTCCTGGAAATATTGGACTACTATGGTGATAATCAAGATTCAATTGCACCTCATGCTGGCCCAGGACACTGGAATGACCCAGATATGGTGATTTTAATATTTGTGTCTTGCTTGAAGCTACAAAAGATTACAGAGGAGAGACACTGACCTTTTCTCTCACTTTGCCTGTTTATTTGACCAGCTGATCATTGGGAATTTTGGACTAAGCTATGAAGAGAGCAAGGCGCAGATGGCACTTTGGGCAATTCTGGCTGCTCCACTCCTGATTTCTGCAGACCTACGTACCATTCGACCCGAGTATAAGGCCATCTTGCAGAACAAGGGTATCATTCAAGTCAGCCAGGATTCTCTTGGCATTCAAGGAAGACGCATATTTAAGGTAAATATGTTTGGGTCATGCCTAGCATGTTTTGCCTAGCATATAGTGGACATTCATTTTATTCATATGCATGAATACTTCATGTATCCTTGCCAAGGCCATATTTAGGGGGGGGGTTCATGGGGTTCAAACCCCCCCTGAAATATCTTCCTTACTGCTATTCGTCAGTGTAAACGTTGCAGTACTTGGTCTTTTCTATCTTTAATAGCTTATGACTTATTAAACACTGCAACTTGCAGGAAAATCCAGATATGTCACAAAGACTTACAATGACAAGTATTAAAAAAAAGCCATGGCACAGACCTCAACCCCCCCCCAAAATGATATCCTAGATATGGCCCTGATCCTTGCTGTGAGATACCTTCCTCTCTTGGTTGCTTTTGAAAATAGAATATGCATAGGAAACCATGATCCATCCAGTGACACAAAAGACTTGGCATTACTGCATCTTTCTTAAGCATCCACATTTTGTATCCTTCAATTTGCTTTGTTTCTATACATGTAAAGAAGCTGATGAGTAGGAAAATTCACAGCATCATGAAGGATAGAAATGTGAATTGTAAACTCACAAGGGTATCACTCTGGAAGGTATAAACTACTGTTTGCCTGCATGGGTTTGTCATGAGAGTTACATTGTGTATTAAAAATTTTACATTCCCAAAGCTTGTGGAAGAGGTATGCCAGTTGTCATTCCCCTGTGCCCTCCTGCTTGACTATTAATCATACAGGGTGTCCCAGAAACCCCACCCAAAGTTTTGTACATTATTATGTCATTATTTTCTTTCTGATAGAAATGAGTTTTGTATCATTTGAAAGCCTAGACTTTTCTTAATAACTGCTGTTAAAGCTGATGGCTCGTGATTGCTGGTTGTGGAGTTTTTTGAAAGAGAAGATGTGTGTTACAAAACCCCTAACATCCCTGACCTCATTAGTGCCATTTCCACCAAACTGAATGCCATAATGTGCATTGGACATGTACCAGAAAGCAGTGGATGACTTTCCCCGGCGATGCCGTATGTGTCGTGATCAGAATGGGAACCAATTTCTTTGGCAAAAAGATTGAATCCCTGCTTTTAATCCCTGCATCCCAGAAACCTCTCCCCCAGTTTGAACGGAGACTGAGACTGAGACCAAGTGAATGGCACTGATGAGATCAAGGATGTTAGGGGTTTTGTAGCATACTCCTCTTTCAAAAAGCCTCACAACCAGTAATCACGAACCATCAGGTTTAACAGCAGTTATTAAGAAAGGTCTAGGCTTTCAAATGATACGAAACTTTGGGTGGGGTTTCTGGGACACCCTGTATGTTGCTGCTCAGTTTGACCTTAGGGCTGCTTGAGACTTTGTTTCCTTTGCTCATCTCTACTGACTCCTGGTCTGAGAGGGTTAACTAGACCACATTTCCACAGTCTGGTTTCCCCCTTAATGCAAATGGCATGTTTTAATAATTACTTAATTAAATTATTTTTTTTGCAACAGGACCGAGGCATTGAGATCTGGGCCCGTCCCATAAATCCAGTCAACGGCGAGAAGCACTCCTTTGCTCTTGCCTTCCTCAACCGTCGCACAGATGGGACCCCAACAGACGTCTCTGTCACCCTCCAAGATCTGGGACTGGACAGTCCAAGTGGCTACAGGATAACAGTAAGGACAGATACTTAGAGAAATATCATCTCACCTTGAATCCCATGTTCTATTTATTTTCCTTTTCTATGTCTCCATTTTTGTTTATTTTGTTTCCCAGGAACTGTTTGCAGACCATGACCTTGGATTCCTGCTGCCACATGGAAAGCTGATTGTGGATGTTAATCCTTCTGGTTTGTTGAATAAATTCTATATCTTTAATCTAGAAGAAAGTAACACAAGTCTTGACTATCCCTCAATGACTAAATATTTTTCAGGTGTTGTGATGGTGCGTTGTGATGTTCAGCCCACATATCTCTTCCATGAGAATGAATTGGATGCTTGACTCTTCTTTGTCTGGAGATGTTCCAACCTGCAACCTGCTCTTATGCATGTGATACCATAAGCCTTTCATTTGTTGCTATCTTATGGTGCCTCCTTGTGAAAGTACAGAGAACTTTTCCTTTTCCAGGATTCACCCCCTCTGTTTTATACTTGACAAATTAATTGACTGACTCTGTGCCTCTTCATTTTACTGTCAACTACGTCAACTGAAGTGCCAGTCGATGCTTGTTTAAGATATCATCCAAAAGTCTTTGTGCTAGATTGTGTAGGTCCCCATCAGTGGCTACCTGTTACTTCATACCAGTGTATGAATTTCTACCAGTGATTTCTGTATGTTTATTAGAACTTAGTCAAGCAGGCATTTGTTGCAGAATGTAATGGAGACTGTCATTTTCCTGCTCCAGTCAAATTCAGAAAGTTACTAAATTCTTGTAGACTTGATGTAATTTGTAGAGAAAATGAGTAGGCAGGCTACAATAAGAAATATCACAATGGCCTTTCAGGAGACTCCTTTTCTTGATTTTTATTACCTCTTTGATGCCATTGGGAGGTTTTCAGCTCTCCACCCCATTCATACAGCCTGTAAGATATGGCAAGGAGAGGAAAGTGAATATCCTAATAAGTTCTGATTGACATTACATGTATTTTCTGAGTGATACCCTTAGCTCCAAGGGTTCAACTGCTTAACTCCAAAGAGAGTCACTAAAATGAATCAGGGACAAATAACCTTCAATGGAAGTGGAAGGTGCCATGATGTTTTTGCATGTGTGTGTGTGTGTGTGTGTGTGTTTGTGCACGTGTGTACGTGCACCCTTTTGCTCCGTCTATACTAAAGAAAATTTATTTTATCTATGGAAATATTACAAATAGTTATTATGTTCTTCTACAATAAGGTGACCTTTTGTGCTTCAAAAATTGCTATCAGCCTAGCCCACCTTTTCTCAATCTCCCTGAACCTATACTTGAAGGACTTTGGTATTAGCTTGTGAAAGAAAATGATGTGCACACAACTGCAATTTTTAACCTTGCATGGCAAAAATTATAGCATAAGACCAAATTGGTATATTATTTTGAAATGAAGTGCATTAGATCAGGGAAGAGTGGTACTAATGATTTTCCATATTGCATCTGTATGACTTAACACAAATGTAGAAATCAAACGATGTGAACTTTTTTGTATACTTGTTATATGTTTCATGCATTTCTCATTATTATCCAGCATTTGTGCCTTCACTTGTGATTTCTACAAGATGCACATGCATAGAACACCTGCTGAAAGAAGAGTGTGATATTTTGCCATTGTGTATTTCCAGTGCTTGCATCTCATTGCATTCCTATGATTACCTAAAGTTAAATGGGTTTGGAGATAATATTGTTTCTTGAAAGAAAAATTATTTCAGCTGCTCTTGTCCAGAAGAATAACACATCTGGCTGCCTCAAAAGCTCATAGCCAATAGCAGGTGCAACCTCACTGCTGTTGCTCTCATTATTTTCACTCCCACTTTCATTGATTGATTATGATTCTTAAAGAATATATTCAACTTTGCAATCTGAATCACCTGCTGAGTATTTGATCACTAACATTGCCATCCAATGATGATTTCCTTATCATGTGTATTTTTTCACTTTAATCAGCCATAAATGCTGCTGAAAACTGCTGAAATAAAGCACTGTATCCTGGGAGTCTGAAAAATTGTAATAAACTGTAGACCATCAGTTGCCTAATGGAGATACATGTTCGTTCTTTGAACTAGATCATGTTGACTCAATGTTGGCATATTTAATGTTTTTTCATTATGAATTAAGTCGATGGTGTTAGCAAGTGTTGCACAAATTTTAAGTGGTTCATATATACCGGGTGGTCCAAAAAAAAAGTTCCGAACTTTACACGCCTACAGACGGTGTACTATATGAGTTATCGACAGGAAATTTACAGGCTTTAACATGCAATGTTTGCAGGTAATGTAACAAAATTTTCATTGAAATTGGTTGTAAATTACGTGAGTAACAATTTTTCTCCTGCGCGATGTCATAAGAGCGAGTGTGCAAAGGAACGCGCCTGAACTCAATGAAAGTATAGCTTGATGGGTCCTCCATGGATGTGTCCTTGGATTGCCCGCCGAGGCAGCACGCCAGCAAACGCACTGACAAATTTGCTCATTTTTTATGACTTTTACGGAAAGAGCTCTTACTCATGTTCAGAGCAAGGAATTTCATTGAAAATTTCCTAAATCCACATACTTATATTGGGTATGACACTGAAAATTTCAAGACGATGCTGAGCATGGTGTTCAGTCTGCAGCCGCACGAAATTCGGAACTTTTGGGGGGCCACCCGGTATATACCAGTAGAGAGGGAGGGAAAAAAGTGGGAGTCGCTGGCCACTTTATGCTCGGGGAGTCTGCTTTAAACCAACCAGGGATCATCATGTCTCTCCATCAAGCGGGAATTGTTTCTTGATCCCTCGAGCCTTCGGACATATACCATCATGACGAAGTTGGACGGGTTAGATGGAATGCAGAATTTAAAGGTCTCTCGTTTTGGATACGCTCGACCTCGATTTTTGAAACTTGACCGACCAGAAACTTCTCATTCAGAATAACATGGGAACACGCAACATTTCATAATTCATTATATATTATCATTTGGCAATAGATCCTCCTATAAGCGAAGCGTGGATGGAAAAGGGGGAGGGGGCCACAGTAGCTCTGCATCCTGTTCTCATGCATTTCATGCGTCTTTTCCTTCCTTTGTCTCATTTTGATAAGTGGGAAGACACGTGCCCTCTGATCCCCCCACCGCTGCGCCGCTGGATCCTCTGGGCGCCTTATTTTGGAAAAATAGGAAATTTAGTGTTTTTATTATAATTTTTTTTTTGCAACCAAAACCATAATTTTTTTTAGACCAAGAAAGACACCGAAAGGAGCAGCCCTCGGATGGCCTTTACGCCCTTGAGGTAGTCGCGCACGCAACTGCTTTAGACGTTCATTCATTCATTCATTATCGAAGCTATCCCAACTTGATGGCTCGAGAAGACGGAGAAGCGTCCTCCAGTGTTCCCGATCCTGGGAAACGGGCTCGAGCTCGGCAGGTTCAATACCGAGCCCCTTATGGTAAATCTTCGCGATGTAGTCCGCCTACCTTGCACGATGCCTACCGACTGGTCTTCTGTCGGTCATTTTGGATCTGGAGTCTTAGGAGAGACGTGTCGGAACAATAGGGTTTGACATCTGTCGGTACTCAGAAGTAGTTCCTCGACCTGGATGCAGTCACTGATGGCCGCACTCCATATCCTCTCTCTCGGCGTAAGTTTTCAGCACCAGTCACACGCCCCAAGAACCTCGTCGAGGTAGCTTGTAACCGTGACCTGATTCCATCGATCATTACCCACAGTTCATGGTCATATACTGTATAAGGGTGGTGAGGTAAAGGCTCTCTAAAACGGAGAATTTCACCTCTTTGGAAATGGCAGATTTTTAAATTTAATGTAATTGGTATTCACCGGAAATCTGCAGGTTGTAGAAAGGAGCTTCTCTTTAATTTTACCCACGCAACAAATACTTTTCAAGTGTTGACAAAGACGGGAATCAGCTAATCCATGGCTCCACCCTGGAAAAGTGAAACAATCGAGAAAAGGGACCGTCTTCCAAATATCCCACACCTCAAGAGGTCTCCAGACCCTTGTCATTGCCTAAAGCCTAAAGCAGGGGTGGTTCATCCGGCCCGCCGGTCGTTCTTGAGATTTTCGCTTGGATTGACTGTTACCACAAATTTCGGTGAAGAATTATGAATGCGGCCCGCCGACCGATTTGAATTTGACACCCCTGACCTTAAGGATATTATAGGGGGGAGCAGTGGAAGGGAGAAAGGGAAGGTGAAGATCCCACCGCCGTCCCTTGTGTCCTTCGGGTTTGGTGCGAACCGTTCTGGGGGTTCTGCGGTACATAAAAGAGTATGTGTTCAAGATTTTTCAACAACTTTCGTTTGGCTCCCAATTTGTACAGATCGTCGGTCACGATTACAATAAAGGGAAAGTTTGCATTGTTTGCATCTGCATCGTACATTAAACTCATGCATTTTCTAGTTTACTGTGCTCCCAAGCATCTTATCGAAAACTCCATTGGGTCCATTGAAAAACGTACGAAGCCGTTCCGAATTCACTGCAAACTGTCACCTGCTTCCACAATCAAAGCTTACAACCAGCTCACAGAAAGGGAGACGTGGCTCATCTTTTAAAGTATCCTGGAGCACTCTTTCGTTCCGTCATGCACACGTGCATGATATGCAAATCCATAGCTGCTTTCTTCAGTTTTCGAGAGAAATTACGATTCCCAGGCAGCAGACCTTCACCCTGACCTGAGGACCACTTTCAGACTTGGTCATGCGACAGGCTGCAATCTCTGGCACGATTCAAGAACCAATCTGTGGTGAGAGCGAGCGAACGATGGCCCTCTTCTCGGCCAATCGGATACAGATCGTGAGCAGAGTATCGTCTGATCCTCATGACATCACGACGCCCATACCGCCACGTGCGGTTTGGCTGCTTGTTGCCTGGATACCTTCGCCGGGTGATTCTACACTCATTGGCTTGGGCTAGAGCTTTTCCGGTTGAGTTCGACACGATACCCCATGACAACAGCATTTATGTACGGGAAATTTGTAAATGGGCGTTGAACGCAAATAAAAAAAGAAAAACTTTGAAGTTCGTTCTCCCATGCTATAAATAGAGATAAGATATGTCTTATCCCATAGCCTAGCCTACCTACGATTCATTGATTCGTCCCCCTGAGTGGAGGCGTAGCCTAAGCTAATGACCTAATACTGTGTTTTTCACTTCAGTTCGACACTCATGCATGAGGAACTTCCCATGCACGTGTGTCTGAGTCAAGTGAAATATTGTCTAACTCAAGTTAAAAAAATACTGTAATGGCTGATATTACACATAGCATGTGAAGGCTGAGACGAAGCCAGGATGGAAAGTGAAAATTTAAGTTTGCTTCTCCTATTCAAAATGAACCTGTTGCATTTCAAGGCAGTCACGTCAGAGTACAGTGTTTTTCAGTTCAGTTAGACTCTTTTTTACCTGACTTCGACACTCATGCATATAGAAGTCCAATGCACATGTGTCTGAGTCAAGAGAAAATTGTATAACTCAAGTGAAAAACATTTTATAATGGTGAATAAAACATTTCAATGCACTGTAAATTATTTATTTATGTCTTACTGAAGGAAGTGCTTCCTTCCCTCCATGAGAGGGCTGGACACTTCCTTTAGCAGAGAATAACATGTGTATTTTAATTTCATAGAACTGGGTGACTACCTAGTTAAATGGGTGGGTGCAACACTTGATAAATGCAAAAACTTGTGGGATTATCTTGTTTTTTATTATTATTACAAGAATTCCAATTGATATAACCCTAGCATATGCCTAATATATTTGTGCTCTTGCCAATTTTCCAGGTGAGGGAACCATGAATAATCCCTGGGTGATCCTGGTATCAGCTGTGATATTAGCCTCTGTGAGTTCTGCCTTGGACAATGGGCTTGCACTTACACCACCTATGGGATGGCTATCATGGGAACGCTTCCAATGTAATACAGACTGTGTCAACGACCCTGAGAATTGTATCAGGTCAGGAATGATGAACTTTGAAATAAGTTTCCATTCACAATGTCAGGTGATAATAAAAATTTAAATCTAAGCTAAGCTAATTTTCATGTCCTAATCCCCAAAAATGCCTGCATAATCCTAGTTTGTTCCTGCAATAAGCCTTGTTTTGGAACTGGCCAATAGACACTAACTGCAAATTGCTCTTTCTACTGTAGGTCAATTCATAAGCAATTTCTTTCATTTTCTACTTGCAGTGAACATCTCATGAAGACAATGGCAGATTTGATGGTATCAGAAGGTTATGCTGAGGCTGGATACAAATATATAATAGTGGATGATTGCTGGCTTGCCAGAGAAAGGGATACTTATGGTCGATTGCAAGCTGATCCTCAAAGATTTCCAAGTGGCATAAAGGGATTGGCTGATTATGTATGTTCCTATTAGATTTTCCCCCTGTCCTGAACTATGGTATGATTTGCTCAGCTTCACAAATTCATCTTCAGCTTTTTCTTCATTTGTAGGTGCATTCAAAAGGACTTCTCTTTGGAATCTATGAGGACTATGGGGATTTCACTTGTGCTGGATATCCTGGTGTCTTAGGACACTTGGAAGTGGATGCCTACACATTAGCTTCATGGGGTGTTGATTATATCAAGCTTGATGGCTGCCATTCAGATCCCAAGGATATGGATCAAGGTATGATATTAATTCAATGAAAGGCTTATGACACTATATATATATATATTTACCAAGTAAAAAATGTATTTTAATATATTGAAATTATATTAAAATATATGTAAAAATAGATACATTTCAAACTCTGAGTTACTCTTTGTAAGATCATTTTCTACAGATACAGCTACAGTTTCTTGTTGGAAATTTCATCTTTCAAAGTGTCTATAGACCCTCAGTAACTGGTAGGGAAATGTTTTTCCTGACCCTTACTTGAAAACCTTGAGGACCCTCTGCAGGCTGTAAGTTGCATCTATGTCAGGCATCATGTTGGAAGCTGTGCACTATTTCCCCATTTTATGAGAGTAAAAATACCTCTCTTCTTCCATGAAGTAATAATTAATTGTGTGCTGAGTGCTTTAATCCTTCATGTTGAAATTTATAGTTCTCTTTCTGCTGTAAACTTGTGATTTTTAAGTTTATCGTAACATTGATGAGTTTTGAATTTGATAACTTCTTTTCTAAATTATTTACATATCCATTTAGCATTTGAATCAATGCATTTATTTCCTTCATATTCACCAAAGGCATTGTGCTAGATAAAACAACCTCTAGTGATCCATTCATTCATAGGTCATTCAGGTGATTGCTTTCATATTGTACATAATAAAATCTAAATGCAGTTGTCTACTATTGATGTTCTTGTAGAAAACACTGCCATGCTTTTATTTCATGATCTTAGGAAGGAGTAGGGTTTTTTCCAAATATGTTCTAAACTTTTCAAATCAACAGCATTATCATTTTTGTGATTTCCATTGCTCGAAAGCTTCACTATTTGAAATGCTCGCATTTTAATATAGTATGAAATATTTATAACTGAAACTGATTGAAAAAGCATACTTTTCTTCATTTAGGTCACAGAAACCTTGAAGTCTTTATACATATATCTCTTACCACGTTCTCTGTCATCTCTTGAAACTCTCCAAGACCCAAGCATGGAGATAGGACAATGGGTTTTTGTTATCGTTTTAAAAAATCATCATAGATCATTCAATGTCCTGGCACAGGCAGATACCATGACTCCTGTACCATCTGAGATTAAGAGATGTAAGATTGTACCTCATTGCCTTGTGGAGACACCTGGCATTGATCTCTGTAGATGCTTGGTCTCAGTCATGGATCTGGCTGGAGCTAGACCAAGGCCAAGGCCCCAACCCTCATTTAAGGTTCTTTATCTTCCTCCAGTAAGTAGTAAATTATTCTTTCCCTCAGAGTCCTCAGAAGTTGTACGGAAAGAAAAGTTTTTAGATTTTCACCTTGTCATATCCGCTTGAACCTCCCTCTGTTTTTGTGTATGCCCCAGTCCAAACCTATTCCACCAGTCATATCCATCTAGCACTTATCCTGCACACCAGAGAAACTCCCAGAAGCCTAAAAGCAAATCATCACTCTGCAAATGCTTCTTTTCAGGACTTTGTTTGACACACAAAGTAAATTGCTTCTGTGTAGCAATCTGGTAAAAAGCTTCTGCACCATCCACCTTCATAGCATGCTATTACCTTATCGTCTATGTTCTTGATACTCATGATGATTCCATAATTCATTGTCATGGATGGAAGGAGATCACCTACCACTGATATGCTGACAGAATACCTGATAAATGCATTCTGGTCTTTTGAAAAACCTATGCATTTTTAGGAAGAGATAATAGTAGTGAATTTATATGAATTAAATTTTAGTTGACATGACACTTGACATTTCTAGGGTATCCAGAATTTGGGCATTACTTGAACCGGACAGGAAGGCCTATTGTCTACTCTTGTTCTTGGCCACAATATCAGATGGCCCATGGAATCCAGGTTTGCATATTTTACTTCTGGAATATTTTGACCCACCAACATAGTGTCATGAAGTGTCAGTTTCTTTTCTGAGTAGTTGTAATGAGATTTATTTGATGCAAAGCACTCAGTCCCTTACTACTATATAGCACTGGGATCTGCTATCCCAAGTACTGTATAAGTATCTGCTAACTCCATTCATTTGCACTGATTTTTGCATATCATTACAAATGTGTCTGGCTCATAACGTTATGCATATCGCTCTGAGCTTCATGCAAAAATAATGAATATTACTTAATTTAGTATAGTTCATCCTATGAATGTACCAGAATGCAGAATGTCTCAAAGTAATAGGATTCCTTTTTTGTGTTGAAGCACATTAACTAGCAAAAAAATCTTCATATCCAAATGATTAATATAATATAGATTTTCCCTGATGAATTTCAGCGTAAGTCCTTTCAATTTTGGCAACACTCCTCTCTCCTCCCAGTTTTCCCATTAAATTTTGGCAACACAAGGGAATCTCCTATTTTTGGTAATTAACATGGTTATGAGGAATAGGGAAGAAAAGGGCACAAACACATGGTATTTTTGGCAAATAAGCATTATTTTTTATTATGTAAAGCAAAGCGCTTGGACATTGACACTGATTCTACCCATCAATACATTCTCTCCTTTGGCATCTGATCAAGTATGTTTGTGTATGGTGAAACCATGCAAAGCACTTCTGATGGGTCATTTGAGGAAATTCTGTCGGAATCAAGAAAGGAGAATATGCTGGCAGAAACTCCTGTGAATGTTTGGAAAGTCATCTGGGACCTAGACTGATTTGTGGGGTCTAGTATTATCCATGATGACAGATGCTTGTGCATTCAGATTGCACCTGAGAACTTGCAGGATGACTAGAACTCCTCTCTTCCTTTTGTATGGTGAATGGTGGCTAGACAGATTACTGAGAGACATGATTTATGCATAGAATCAAACCAAGATCTAAATTTGTTTATTTTGAGTATTTTTTAGAAGTTTCGTGCAAAGCATGCATAAACCTAAACCTACTCCACAAAATGACAAATCTTAAGAGAAGGACATAATCAGGTAGGTCATGCATTTAATCTCTTGCCTTGATGCTCCTTCTGTCTTCAATAAATTCTGTCCATTGCCCCTTTCATTTTGGCATTCAGGAACAACTGAATGATAGATGTCATGAGAGCTCCTATGCATGTCTCTGTATTGTTATATCCAGGAAGAAATCTACTTCACCTCTTGAAGGAGACCCAAGCAAATTGTAAAAATTTATTATTGTTCTACTAGACCATAGTACAATTTTAAAACATTGTATGTATTGAACACTAAGATGTACATTGAGCATCTTGATTGATGAGAATTATTCAAGCCTGTGGATCATACTTCATAAAAAGAAAGGTAATTTATTCTAATTATTTTCATTCTCGGGATTGGTTCCCTTCCCATGAAAAAAAAAAATTTAATGTTAATATAAATCCCAATTTGGGATCTTCACTGTCTAAGAAATGGATAATAACCCCTTAAACCTCTGGATCTGTGGAGTAAGGTACTGCTATATTGCACTTTAATTTGGATGTTTTAGTGAGACTGATCTTGACTTGATTATCTGCAGCCAAATTACACAGCGATCCGATCAATGTGCAATCTGTGGCGAAATTATGGTGACATTGAAGACTCATGGGGAAGTGTACTAAAAATAGTAGACTACTATGGTGATAATCAGGAGTCCCTTGTACCAAATGCTGGCCCAGGACATTGGAATGACCCTGATATGGTGGGTTTATGCCAGTTTCTCTTGAGTTAAAAATGAAGTAAGTGGCATTGTATGAAGTTGTGAGATGGCTAGATGAAAGATTGAGGATTGAGCAGATCTGTGGCACCTGCTACCTAGAAACTTAGAAAGTTGAGGCTTCATCTATCACATATACTTCACCTAACCAAAATAAAAGTAAACTTGACAAATTTGTAACTGATTTTCCAGTTCACACAGTCTTTCTTGATGTTTAATATGTTCATCTCATTACTTCCTTTCATGCTGCCTTCTTCACTGCAAGGAATTAGTGCTACTGTCTGTGTCTGAACGATAGAAAAAAAAAAATTGATCTTCTTTATGGAACTCTCTGCCCTGACATGTGACCAGCTGATCATTGGAGACTTTGGACTGAGTTATGAAGAGAGCAAGGTGCAGATGGCACTTTGGGCAATCCTGGCTGCTCCACTTCTGATGTCTGTGGATCTGCGAACAATTAGACCTGAGTATAAAGCCATCTTACAAAATAGTGATATCATACAAGTCAGCCAGGATCCACTTGGAATTCAAGGGAAGCGCATCTTCAGGGTACGATGCCCAAGTCCCTCTACTTCCTCACATTTAATGAATTAGCTATGGAGAAAATTGTAATTCATTTTTTGCTTTTAGACTCAAATGTTATGCATGCTCTGGTTGAACTTTATTTACCATATACTCTTCCAGTCTTTTATGAAAGGTCTTCCTTCACTCTTCTCTTATTTTTTGTTTTTCCATCACAAAGTCACCTCAGTATCATGTGCAAATTGACAGATTTTACCATACTTTTCATAATCTCGTGCATTACCAGCTTTCAAATTCTGGACTGTACCCTTGAGAGGATGGCAGTGGGGAGGAGGGGGGTGCACAAAGACTTGGGCTTGAGTTGAATATTTATTTAACCCTCATACTATACTTTGGGTACTTTTAGTGCCCCTAGTGAAGAAACAACAATTTTCTTGCAAGTTATGATTGTTCCTGTATGTCTATGTTTTATAAATTTATCCTTATACCATGCAGGAAATTTTCATAATTTCTTTTCACATAAACCACTGTGTGTTAAACAAAAAAAAAAGAAGTAATTGGTAAAAAAAAAAATAATAAATAGAGTTTTTAGTAAGCAACTTACATTCTGGTTTGTATAATTGATCCCAGTTATATACCTGGCAATTTTGGAGCAGGTATGCTAAAGTATCAATGATTTGGGTACCCCCTCTGCTTTATTCTAATTAGATGGGTGGGGTGTGATGAAGTGAGTTGCTCTGAGAGGAAGGATGCAGAACAAATCATTTTAAAATTACTAATGTCAGTCATCAAAATAGATGCAAAAAAAAGCATGGACCAAGAACAGATCACTGATGTACCCCACTTAAAAATGTAGTACATGAAGTGTTGACCTTATTAAGTGAAAGTGGGGACATACATGACATGCAGTGGCATAGCAAGGGGAGCTGAAGAACCCCAACTTTGATCTAAACTCTTGTCCATACATAGCAAGTCAGGAAGTGGCATGAGCTTGAGCTTGAGCCAGTAGCATAACCCAAGGGAAGGGGGTTGTCAGAAGAGTAGGTTAGCACTGGGTAGATCAGGGCTGTTAGAAGGATATCGGTATCACCCCCATCCCCTATCAGGAAATGCCTTGAACAAAGTATAATCCCAGTTCTCCCATTTATGCCACTTTACTTGCTCTATCAATTCACACAAAGATGCTTTGCTGCAAAACAGTCTTCCATGTTGATTTAATGAATTTCTTTAAGTAGAGTGATAAAAAATAAATTGTGAGGTTGTTGGGAGGAATTCTGATTCTGTAAAGATATAAATGTAAATACTTCATGGATATTATAATGTTGTTATTTTATTTTTATATGCATTTTTTTATTTTACAGGCATTGTTAAGGGACAAGATGACTTGTCTTTAGCATATAGAATCTTTTTAATTACCACATCTTGCTTACTTTGTACTTTATTTTTTTATCAGCCTGAATGAAGGTAGAATTATGGCTTCTCTGCTCATTATACCATGTCACAAGTTTTCAAAAATTATTTTGCACCAACTTAAATTTATTCTGTTGTTTCCACACAGGCCAGAGGAATTGAGATTTGGGCCCGTCCTGTCACCCCGGTTATTGGTAGGAGATACTCCTATGCTGTTGCCTTTGTAAACCGTCGCACTGATGGAACCCCAACAGAAGTCTCAGTCACCCTCCAAGAGATAGGAATGGACAATCCAAGTGGCTACCGTATCAGAGTAAGGGAATGCTACAGGCTACATCAATACCATCTGCAATTGTAAAACTCTTTGTAAATTTTCAAATTCTAAATAAATGACTAAAAATGGTTTTTCTTTGACTTGCATATGAAGAAAGTAACTTGCATATGCATAGGTATAAACTTGCATATGCATAAGTTCTTTCAGAAAGAACTTTTACTTTCTGTTTTTGTAGATAATCTTAGGATTTTTTTCATTTCAAATAAAACTCCAGAAAATATTCAGTAGGTCTTGTACAACAGGGGAAACCCCCTAATTATAATTCTATTGGGTGCACAAGTAGTACAAAGAACAGGCTGATTCTGGAAATGCACAATGTATGTGGATTATGGGGGAGGGGGGAGCAAAGCCAATTTCTGATTACCTAAATTTCAGATAACTCTAATTAATTCATGCAGTGCAAAACTTGAAATTAATTATTTTCCCTATGACTGTTTGAAGGTGGTCTCAAAATTTGACATAGGTACATTTCTTTTGAAGCTTCTTAATTCTGGAAGCAACATGGCCCACAAGGCATACATGTTTTCCTTTAAGTTCTCCCTTAAGGAAAAATAAGCTTGGTGTCAGGACTGAAATGGCAGAAGAGTACCAATGGAATATGAGCTGACCATTTAGTTGGTTCTCTTCTCATATATTTAAAGAGTTATAGATACCAATAGAAGTTATGGAATGCTGCAAAGGGGCAACAGTGACTTTGATCTTTAGTCTAGTGTGAGTTTCTGTGCTACTCTAATGAGGTAGGTATCTTTAGAAGTTACTCACCATGATACCATTTATTATCTCCTGCCAACTTGCTACCCTTTGTATTAAATTAATTAAATTTCAATATCCTGATTGAAGTTTGACTTGAACAATATTATCTTTTTCCTTTGATCTGCAAATTTCATCTAAAGGTTTCAGCATATGTTGATACCAGAAAGGTTTCATGCCTCCACATCCACTGGAAACAATTATTTGTACTTGGATGCCTTGAGAAACTTGCCTATCTTAATTGCGAAGTGTTGCCCACACAACCCTTTGCAATCCATTTTTCTTGGCAAACTGATGCAAGCACAGCAGACTTCCTCAGTTGCTTTCCACTATGGGCAATGTCCAGTCCTACTGAACGTAGCATCAGATAGGGTTAAAGCTCATGTAACAATATGACTTCTCTTGGTATCTGCATTCTCCAGCTCTCTTTTACATTCAATAAATCTCCCACTCAAATAGTTGGCCAGTGTCTGTCTGTGTCCAAGGAGAATGCTTGGTAGAAGTAAACTGTTGAGAATATTTCACTGGTGCATGCAGAATTCAATGAGATTCCAACTTAAATGCAGTTTGGCTTTGTAAATAATGATACAACGATATATGGTTTTGTGTGAAATTCTGGACTTTGGTTGTGTTGTGTAGTCCTGTACTTGTTTAGAATTTTATTATTTTATTATTACTTTTTTCCTCCAGGACCTTTTTGCACAACTTGACCTTGGAGTTCTGCTACAACATAAAAAGATGACTGTGGAGATTAATCCTTCAGGTTGGTTCTAGCCCATTTCTCAAGAGACAGTAACCTTTGGCATTCCAGCATTGACCTAATGCTCTTCTAGGTGTCGTGATGTTGCGATGTGTTGCACAACCCATCCATTTCTTCAATCAGAATGAATTGGATGTGAAGCCCTCGAACAGGAGGGCTTTCAGCCACTTCCAGCATCCATGATGACCATGATGCAGGACCTTCATTCATTGCTGCTACCATGCTGCTGTGGGGTGCCTTCATGTGAAAGAACTAACCTTTCCCATTCTGCTGATGGGAACCCATCTGTACCACACCCAAAGATGCTTTTCAGGAGCCTTTATCCTCACTTACTTGGGTCCAGTTCAACAGTTACCAGTCAATCCCCACCATTGATACCAATTTGCTTCTTAGTCTTGTAACCATTTTCATTATGAAATGTTATAAAAACATTGCTTTCCTAGTGAGGTCATATTCAGACCCTTTCAGTTACTAGGATTGTATTCTTATCTCTAAAATTCTGCAAGTATGTCAGAAATATTGGGCAGTTACATGTTTGAAGACTGTCGAGAGATTCTCTATCCAGATAATTTTTTTATTATCATTTTGATACTATTGTGAATTTGTCAGCTGCCCTCACCATCCATTCAGCTGGAAAGATAGGCCAAGTGGAAGAAAACTATGAGCGAGAGAAGGCAACAAGGCCTTCAGATCCAGCACGTGTTACAATGTATTGTGTGATGTGGAATGCATTCTTGTAAGATTATATTCTCACTTGAAGCTCCAATGTGAAATTGAAATTTATCCTTCTTAGGAAGGTATCTTCATGGCTTTTTGCACATATTATGCATTCACGATTGCCAATCTTTCATCGTCTCACGTGTGGTGCCTTTGTGATTCAAATGCATTAAAAATTTTATCAAGTGAATGGTATAGTATTCTATCCTCATTGTGCAGCATTGCACATGCAAGTCTTATTCCTTGGATCATCCAGAGCCTAAGGCAGCCAATAATACAGCCTTACCAATTATAGTCATCAAGAACATGCATCGAGTTGTTACAATGAGAATGGAGCAGGCCACCCGCTAAGGCTCTGTCAAGCGCCTCCACAATTTTAATTGGAGTGTTCACTCGGCTGAGTCAGCGAGCTGTGCATATATTCAGTCACGCCATCTCTTATAAAGCTTTCTTCCGCACGAGAATCCGGATATGCACCATTGAACAAGAAATACCATTCAGGAGAGTGAGGGTGAAAAGATGGAATCGTGAATTCTGTGCGTGTCGCAACAAAAAAAAATACGGAGTCATGCAATTTTACCTCACTGGATGGTATAAAAATCCAGCGGATACCCTGAAAACGAATGCAAAATATATACAGAGTGTTCAAAAAGTCAAGCAACCCTACATTAAGAAACGTCCATTTTTGGGTTAGGAAAATGCCAGTTCTCTCCTTCGCGAGAACATCTGCGTGAAACCGTGCCAGACTCGATTGCTTGGTTTGGCAGCGAGTCGGCAAAAATTCCCCTCCCCCTCCTTCCATAACCCTAAGTCATGCGAATCGCGTCCGAGGAAGAATATACGTATCAAAAATAGGATTCCAGGAAGTGCCGGAGCCAGGAATACAGCATGCTCTCACCCGTGTCTAAATTTATCGTTCGCCACGTGGAAGCTCGCTCGCACCGGGGACCAGTCTCTTCTATTGTTATGACCAGTATCTTCTATTGTTATGACCAGTATCTTCTATCGTAATGACAAGTCTCTTCTATTGTTATGACCGGTATCTACTATTTCATCACTTGAAGAAGACTAAGAACTTTTCTGATGATCCTCTTAACAACAGTGTCTCTCTGACTCGACTGAAGGATGTTCGGTAGGTAACCTGTGAGAGGTTAGATCCGGCATCATTTTTATGTTCATGAAATCAGGACAATATGCAGTGTTTCATTGGGAACCTAATGATCTATCCTTAATTGTCATCGGAAAAGGAATGCACAAGGATTCAAGGGAGGTGGCGTGGAGCGTTTTTTTTTTATATTAAAAGTCTAGGCTGTGGTCATAATGTTGAGCTCTCATATATCCGATATATCCAGGTTGTTGCCCTGTCGATGGACGCGTGGAGCGAGAACGGCGGTGATCTGCAGAAAAACGACGCGATTTTTGAGATTGAAGATGGCTTTTTTTTGCACGCCAAGGGGAGGACGCAGGATTGTGGCCAAGATTTTTTCTTTTTTTTTAGAATGACCCTCAGTAAACGATAAAACAGCAGGGAACCCTCACCGCCGATCACCTTATTAAAAAGAGTTGAAATAACAAGTCGAGAAAAAAAAAACGAGAAATAATACGAACTAAAAAAAAAAAAAAAAAATTGGTGGAAAAATAAAGACCTCGAATTTTGCTACACCTGTGTCTCACGCCGGTCCTTCCGGATTTCCGGATCCGGTCGTCATCGTCGACCGAAGCGATGTCCTCTGGTCGAGTCGGTGTTCGAAAAAAAAGAGAGTTGAATTCGCGTTTGTGGGAGCGCCACGACTTCGCGATTCGCCAAATTTTGCAGCACTTTATAAATTAGACTTGACGTTTATTTGATTTCAAAGCCATGAAACAAACGGAAAATAAATCGGGTACGAGGTTCGTGCGAAGAGCATGATGGGTTTTCACCTCTCGTCGCGTCCCTAATTAAATAATTAAATGGGCCTTGCCAATCTTTGTTTGTTTTTTTTTTTTACTCTTTATTTATTTTCGTTGGAAACGAAAAGAGGCTGCTCAACATGACTTCCGCTTTCGACTTCGAAGTTCGTGCGAGGACTTGCCAATGTGGGAAACTTGGTTTTGGAAGCATATTTCAAGAAACACGTCGATTGCCCTCACCAACTCGAAGGAACTCCGGTCCCCCTCGCGACGGGACCGAGCAACGCAGCCGACTTCGATCCGCGCCGGATCGCGGTCGGACCCGAAAGAGCAGCCGTGACCATCCAATGTCCATCCAATGTCCATCCATGTCCATCCTATGTAACATGTCGATCTGCGAAACGTAGAAACGACGTAAATCAGCCGACGGGTCGATGTTGGACCGATATTGGATGTCTACTTCGATCCATAAATTGTCCCGTGAGTAAAAATAAAACCGTTTCCATCTTCCCTCGAGAGGTAGACTCCCAATGTGTCTTCTAGTTTTACGGTACCGAAAGGCATCACCTGTCCTCTATATACGCTTAACCTTGAAAACGGTGGTTTCACAGGTTCGAGGCTGACAGTCGGCGCACGAGGGCGACATCTCTGTTCTACGCCTCGAACCTGCGGCTTATAGTGACCGCACCCGTGTCGTCCATGCCCCGCGGAAGATTCCCTTCTCGCCGTTCGCCGTTGCATATGGTTCTGCGTCGGTGCTCCGCGTGCGACGTCGTGCGGTGGGTCTCCACGTATTATCTCCCGGGAATTCCTGCGATCGTGTCGACAGGCGCCGATTTATCGGACGCGCTGCAGTTCCTCCATCGAGCTTAAGCGATCGTTAATCGTTTCTTCGAGCGCCGAATCCACTCCCCTTCCGCCAGCAGTCCGAACATCCGGCGAACATTTCCGACAACGTCCGCTCGATACGAACCGGGCCACCGCGATTCTTCCACGAATTCCGACCGGCGAAGATCGCTCCGAGTCTCTCTGCCCGTTCCGCGAAGAAACAAATGTGGATTTTGGAAGCTAATCCGGAGCAACGTCGAATGAGGTCGAGTGATCCTTTTTTCGAATCGTATTTCTCCCGTGACATCCGCGAGGTTGCACTCATCGGCGGTTCGCTAATGGATTTCACTTTTCCACCTTTTTTTTTGGCAGAGGATAAGAGGATGAGGGGGAGGGGTACGGGGGGCGGCGGCGGCAGAGAAGGGGTTAATTATAGAACTCCGAACGGATAGATCCTTGGAGCCAGGGCCTTTCAGCCCCGGCTTGATACGATCCCGTCAGCGGCTTCGTTCCGTCTGGCCTGACACGAGAGAACTCGTTCGTGCGAGTGCCAACCTGTCTCAACGGATTCCGGTCCCGACGCGTTTTCGTACCCATAGGCCCACGTTCGTTCGACGTGCATTCGGCCGAGTCGCTCTCTTCGGCGGGTCACCAGGATTCCCCCCCCCCCCCCCTACCTCTTCGCCTGCAAACAAAGGCGGACGATGGTGACTCGAGATGCCGGGAGATGGCAGCACCGGGCGGACTCGTGTGTTCGCCCAGTGTGACGCCGTGAAAGAACCCTTGTTACTTTGAAGAGGAAAGTCCGCGTTATCTCGTTAGCATAGAATGAGGGTCGGGGGGCTTCAGAAGGGACACGTCACCCCCTTCCCCTCTCCCTTCCTCCACGGTAAAAAAAAAAAAGAAATCGAAAGAAAGAAAAGATGTATGAACGGAGTCACAGAGTCCCCCTGCCGCGTCTCCCCTCCGACTTTTTTTTTTCCCTTCGTGCTTCGCTTATGCGAGACAGAACTTCCATCGGCATGCGGAAGGGAGTTGCACTGTCCTTCGGAGCCAGACTTGCGAAAAGTCTGACGTCTCGAATAGCCCGACTCGGGAAAGCCTGGCTACAGCCTCGCTTTCTCCGACTCTCAGTATTCGGCGCAACCGGCTAGAATAAAAAAAAAAAAAAAAAGAATTCCAAAAGTCAGACTTAGCATCGAAATGTACAGAAGTAGTGCAACCGACCAAGGTCGGACTGGCGACCTAGGCTCCCCCCCCCCTCTCTTCGTAGTCAGTCCGACCCTGCAACCGGTCCCCGATCGTGCATCTCTCAACGTTTCCCGTAGAGATAGGATGGTATCGGTGATATGGGATATCATATCGGCGGGATCCATCTTCCTGTTTCCCGTCTCTTCGGCCGCCGCTCGCACTTTCCCCCTTTCACGCGATTCGTTCCAGGAAAACGCGATGATCGATGAATTCCCCAGAGTGCTGCGGCATTCATGGGCTCCTCTCGCCCGATGGTCCAAGACGATCGACGATCTCATTATGACTATAGTCGAGTCGCTGGGATTTTGGCGGGTCGGTCGGCGAGTTTGACAGGTCATCGGAGGTCATAAAATGTCAGCAAGCTGACAGTCCCCTTCCCCAATCTACAGCTTAGAAAAACGGGGTTGCCACAGTCAGTTTTTCTTCACAAGGACAGCAGGAACGGTTAACATAAAATTTATTGCCATTTCACGCTTCCTCTGACGATTACTCTGAAGAGGATTCACCGCGTGGAGCCTGTCAGTCTTCCTTTCGGCAAATTTTTCGTATTGCCGAAGAGAAGACTCACGGGGCATCCTTGTCAGAATGTCACGATTAGATAGAAATAAACGCCTTTGACGGTAGGAGTTAATCCGCCGACAAAGGCCAGGGAGACCCTAAATGACTCATTTATTTCCTCCTTCCACTGCTCATATTCCCAGTGACTCGACTATAACTATATCTCACGTATCACATTTTCGTACCACATATATCAATATTTGAAAAGGGGGGTCGGGAGCCTGCTTCCAGCATCTTTCCCACGCGATTTCTCACTCGAGGAGTTCTCAGTCGCTCTCAGGGATTTACTCCATACTTTGCTCACTTCATACTCAAGATCTGAGAGACTCCAGCATCTCTTCCCTCGAAGTGAGACCCTCGCAACGAGACCTTTTATATCTCCGAAAGTACCGGATGGATTCACACGAAACTCGGCTCACTTAGAGAGCTCGAAAAAGGCACGAAGTGTGCCGAATACGGAGCGAATCCGTGACGTCACAGGAAACGGGAGATCGGTGAGAGGGATCACCCCGCACGCCCCGGGCCAACCCGAACGGCTCTCGAAGGACAGCAGCGCCACTTTCTCCCCACTCGGCATTCAGAGGAAGTCTCTTCCCGGGGGCATCGGATGTCGAGGATGCTGTTTGCCTTCGAGCGTGGAGCGAAGGGGTTCGTCTGGTCGTGATGCGGGGACGGCAAACGAAAGATGTGATTGCACGGATGTTGAAAGTGAGAGAGAGAGAGAGAGGAGAAAATTGTCGTGAAGGTGAAGCGAGCGATTTCTCGGGCGTCTTCTGTTTTGCCGTGCAGTATAAGTGAATTCGATTTTTTTCTTTTGTGGAACCTGAAAAATAAGGAACCACCTCGGCTTCTTTTCCTTATTAGTGACATGAAACCCGAGCCACGAGTTCCTTATCGATTGCTGGGTGTTTGTGAACCGGTCTCGGGGGTTTCAGGAAACGTGGTGAAATCGGTAGAAAGTGCACTCGGTGACTATGGCACTTCATCAGTGTTGCAAGGATTAGCCCGGGAAATCGACGGGGGGGGAAATGCATGGTAACTCCCGAAAGAAAACGACACCGTTCGTAAATTCTCGCGTCGTGAACAATCCTGGAAAAAGCCGGTAATCCGGTAGAAACGGATCGAAAGTCGAAGTTGCCACATTTCCAACGGAAGGAAAAAAGAAATGGACTGAAACTCGTAACAGAATGCCCCTCCTACCAATTTTTTTCCTGCCATTCCCCCAGTGACCTATGGAAAATGGCAGAACTTCCAATCGGTTTCAAACTTACTCGTTCGGTCCGCAGTTGCCACAGCCCAGTTGTCACAATGACCCAGGCGATAACTGCACGTCGATAACCAATACCGCCAGTGCCATTAGTGACGAAGGAGAACGGCGGATCTGGACGCGGGCAATTTCAAATTTCCTGAAATTCCGGACCTCGTCCAGTTTTTCGGCTGAAAATGCCACGACGTGGGATTTTTCTCGCCTTTGTTGCTGAAGTTGCCGTTTTCCATTTTCGGTAGTTAGCAGGGAAGCATGAAGTATGAAATTCTTAATCGGTTCCAAAAAAGTTATCTCGGCTACTTTCATGACGTGTGGCGAGTGACAATTTGCCACCAAGCTGACTTCTTCCATTCGCGACGAACGGCTAAGAAAAAAAAGGCATAAAAAACATTGATTGCTGGAGCGTCAAGGACTTTCTTTCGGGGCAGGGAGTCGCCATTCGAAATACGCTCGATTCAGTGTGACTTCTCATGCTGCCCCATGCAGCTTCTCCCTTTGTCCTGGTGCGGTCTCGGCCACGCTCCGATGCAAAATCTTTCTCGTTTCTCTGCAGAGAAGGCAGAAAAACAATCGTGTCTTCCCCATCTGACTTCTCTTCCCTGGCTTTTGCGTCGTGTCCAGGCTGCCCCCAGGAACTGCGCAGACGTAGCTATCGTTTTAAGGTTCGTGAACTATATAACTATTTTTACTGGTATTTTCTTTTTTACAAGTAGAATAACCTTAATTTTGGATTCTACTCCCCATCCCGCCGGATGAACCTAAGCGAACGTGCCACGACAGAACGGTTTTCTCGTGCCCCGCGTACGCTTCGATCCCCTCCCGACGCTCTCATCTCACAAAGCGTCGCATTCATCTGCGCCGAATGCTCAGTTGATGTACGCAGCATCGAGGGAGGACGAGGCCATTTACCCGAGGAAGGGGTTGGATGAGATCCCAGTCTTCCTCCCACGGGACGGATCATTCTAGAACGTGAAGGCGACGATGACGACGATGAAATGAGGAACTGCTTTGTTCCTGCCATCTACTGCCGCTTTGCGCAACTAAGTGTCAAAGACACCTCACACGCGTGGTCTGCGCATATATCCAATTCCGAATACGCATTCCTCACAGACGCACTGATATCATACTTTTTAAAAGTACTTTTAAAGAGTAGCTTTGAACCTGTTAGTGTATTCATTGCAGCTAAGGAATATATTTTTTGTTTTAGAGAGAGACTTTTTGGAATTCGCGAGAGACGATTCCGAAGTCTCCTTCACCTGGATACTTGGCGCCATGATGTGAGAGGGATGCATCATGGAGCTGGCTGACTGTGGTAGTTGGTGAAGACGTGTTGATTATTCACGAGTGTAACTGCGTATTACCCCTTCTTTCCTCATTCAATACCGAGCTTAAGCCTAGGCTTAAGTATTGTGAATGAGTGGGATGGAAAATGATTGAAACATGAACTTGGACTCCAGATTTCGCAGCGTAGGCTAAACGTTAGGCCTACATATTTTGGTCTAAAGTTAGGCCAGCACAAAGTGAAGGCGTATCGGATCATTGCTGTGTTAGCAGAGGCCATTCATTAATCTTAGCTTGACTATCCAACCTACTTAAAGGAGTAGGTCTGGGCTCAGTTTCTTCGGCGTGTTGCAAAAATTGGGGAACGACGACGACTTCCTGAAGCGTAACGTTAATCAAAAGGATACTTTCTAACGTTAGTTCCAAGAATTTATTACATGCCAGAGGATTGACCTCGGCATAGCAATCAAGAGAAACAATGATCGAAGCATTGAAATAAGTTATGAAGCGTTTGCATCATCTTCACCTTTCATCATGGAAGACTAGACGACAGGAAAATAACGGCAGAATCTCTTAACTACTACTTATATGACTTCTCTTGAGGATGTACCCTGTTTTTGGATTGAAGTAGTGACACTCCCCCTGGGTAATTGAGAATGGTGAAAACACTTCTTCCAGAGGGTTTGCTTCATCAGGTGATTCATGTAAGTTTTGAGGTTTATGTGTATCATTTTATCCCACCCACCTGGAAGATGTCATTGTTTGCAATCAATGGAAGTGCTCCATTGGGGTAGAGGAGGGGGGAGATACATGTACAATACAAAAAACAGTGTAGATCTAGTGCCCTTGACCAACTCATCCATAAGTAAAACTTGCTCCACCAATGCCTAGCACTGCCAGCAATAACCAACCCCATCACAGACTTGATCTCTTATTGCTCACCTTAAGTGAAGGATCTGATTATCATTTGGAGTCTTATCTGAATGGGGACAATGATCTGAATGTGATATGAAATGTCATAATTTTCAGGAAACCTGCAAAGCTGCTGTAATTAGAAAAATGTTGACAGGGAAATTATTTATTAGGTATTCCTTCGTTATGTGCACAGTACGGACACACCGACTTCGTTTTGCGCACAGTGCTTATATGTGCACAGTCACTGACAGCTTATGTATCAGTTGTCCGTAGGACATGCACCCCACCTCCTAGAGGCGGACACCTGCCTTGCTATAGCATAAGTCATTAGTGTCATAATATGTCTGAAGATGTCCCTAAAGTAACTTTCAATGATCACGTGAAAGGAAGACGGGAAGTCTACCCTTCCGGTCAGCTTGTCGAATTCATTCATGAATGAGACGTCGTCGCACCAGCAAGGTGAGTGGAGTCCGTCTGTATATCTCGTTTGATTTGGTTGTGTTAAAGGCATCCAACGAGATATGTCAATTATACGACAATTTCCAGCTGGCCCAACTTCAATAACTTCGGGAGCCTGTTGTTTTGGATGGCTTGGCACCATGGACGTTGTAAGAGGTGATACTCAAGATCAAGGATACGCAGGCCTCAAATGTATTCAGTCAAGTTTGAAGACAAATTCAGTCAAGTTTGAAGACAAACATGTCAATAAGCAAATGAGATTGAGCAGCTCGTCATGGGTCAGCAAAGCCTACTGGGGATATTGTTGCCGAACTTCCTGGAGGAAATCCAGGAATGGATTGGTCCCATGTAAAGTCCTCCACCATCCCTCGGCAAGATGCTTCTCTAACATGGGTTGGGTGGTGCCCCGGCCTCTTTTTAGGATGCGTTGCTTCATGGCCCCCCATTGGGATTCGATGCGTTGTGTGTGCGCTCCTTTAAGGATTCATAACCTCAATGAAATTGAAATAAGTTCATAATCAGGGGAGAAACTAGAAGGAATGTTCTCACCGGTCACTGGATCTACAAAGTTTTCAGAGTGATTTACAGTTTCGTGGAGGAACCCCCTTGTACTTAGATCGTTGTACGCAGCCCATGAATCGGATTGAATCGTTGTCCCTGGACGGATGTGATGACAGATAATAGGGATCAGGGTTTTCTTGTCCCTTCGATTGACAATGACCATTCGCGTTTCCGATTTCCCCCCATGGTACCACACCATACCAAATACCCAGGGGCCAGTTACTTTTTCGCCATAGTTAGACAGATAATAGGGATCAGGGTTTTCTTGTCCCTTCGATTGACAATGACCATTCGCGTTTCCGATTTCCCCCCATGGTACCACACCATACCAAATACCCAGGGGCCAGTTACTTTTTCGCCATAGTTTTGGCGGGCTGGAGGGTAACTATTTCCTCCAAGGAGCCTTCCCTGATTGTTTTTTCGACGTCCCCTGAGAGTGAAATAAGGGTTAGCAACTGGGATATGATACTTTTCGTACAGGCGTGAGTGAGTAGTCAGCCTAACACGCACTCACCGGAAGCAGCTCTCGTCTATCTGTACGACCTCACCAGGACCGCCCATCGGTGCCGCAGCATGAAAGGCTCTTAGGAGGACCTCACGGATAAAATTCCTCCAATCGACCAAGGTTTCATCCCTTGTTGGTGACAAGAGGGATGTAAGAAAGGAATGGGTTTGGGAGATGGTGAGGTCCTTTGCCCAGCAAAAGACGATGAGAAGGATCGTCTTTATGGTTAGTCTGGAACAAGGACGACCATTTATATCCCGGAACGAGAGCCAACATCCATCATCCACGTTCCTCAATTGCCCTCTGTCGGCTATCGGACCGTTTCGGGCGCTCCAGTATTTCCAGCACTTATTGCACCTCAGAATGGGGTACTTCCTACCTCGTCTCCCAGGACGAGTAGAGTTGTAGAGCGTTCCTTGATGCGGGCACACGCCAGAATCGAACTAGAACATATCTCAGAAATAACAGATGCGAGCAAGTGACTAACTAACCAGTGCAGTGAGGGACCGGGCATTGCAAAACTTGGTTTCTGGAGTCTGGAAGCAAGCCTTGTTGTTTGGCAAATTCGAAGGTTGTCTCATCTGATCGGAGGGAATAGCAAAGTTCAACCATGTCGGGGTCTCGGGCAGCCATGTGATGCGGATAGAGACACGAGTGACTATCTCTAAGAATCCCGTAACAAGTGGCAAGTGACGTGGTTCAAGTTCAAGCAGGAGGTTTTTATACGTGGCCATATCTGCCATATCTTTCACGTGCGAGTGAGTGAAAGGGTGACGAAACTTGTTCCCTAACCCACCCCAGACAAGGTCATTTTGTGGCATGAGTAGTTTATGTCAAACTTTTATAGAGAGATGGCGCAAGTGTCAATGCAGCTGGGGAAACTCCTTTGACGTATGTGCTCAAGTATCATTCACGGGAGATAGACATTCCGCCGTCTCACAAGTCCACCATATATCTCATTGTGGGACTAGTTAAAATATACTGTGCACACAACGAAGTCGGAGTTGAGATAGACTGTGCATGTGCTGTACGCACTGTGCACAAAACGAAGGAATACCGGTTAGATTAGGGGGGCACAACTCAAAATGTTGAGGACCATTTGCGATTTTTACTCACCTACCGAGGGCCGCAACCTGGCTGACCACAGCTGTGGCCAATAGGGGAGGAGCCATAGTAGCATTTACAATGCCAACGGTTATGGCGGGTAACGGGCAATGGTCTCGTGGGCCGTATGTTGTGCACCCCTGGGTTAGATCAAATATGAGCCCACACTTGAGTTAGGTTAAACTCATTTCCAAGCAAATCAATTGGACTGTAAAGTTTCACTCCCTGAATTAATAGTGTCATCCAAATCCACATGCAGGCGAGGAGAATTCTTCCTCAGCACTATCTTTGCATCACAAGGCCATCAGCAGTAACATTGGTTATTTGTCCCTCTGAGGAAACAATTAAAAAATCTTGTAATTGTTAAGAATTATAACGTATAAATAAAAGGTATGAAGGTCTCACCAATAACAGGATATGCAATTTGAATAATACAATAGTAACATGGGGGATTTGAGGCTTAATGCATGCACTTTCAGTTCATGAAGGGCCGAATGTAGTAGCGGATATCAAGTGAAAGTTTCCTATGAGATTTTATCATTGCACAGCCTTTCTGCAAATCCTCAACGAGGCTAAAGGATGTCAAATCACATTTATGTTTTTGATTTCAGTTTCATGCCTTCCTCCAAGTTTCAGGGTGTTAGGACCAATCCTTCAAGTTTCTTATAACAAAATCTTCAGCTGATACATCTCTCTGAGTCTGGCAATCTGTTAGAAAACTTCGATTGAGATTCCGAGAATTGCATGATCAACACCAGACTGTCACAAGAAACGAAATACAGAATTCTACTGATGGCAGACATATTTGTGCTTCAAAATATGATTGAAAGACAAGGAAGAATTGATCACGAATTCATTGGCTCTCCTCACCCTAATATTTTGCTCCCTCCTGCAATTGCTTTTGCATGTGAAACTTAGACCCAGAAACATTTTTGTGCATGTCGTCCATCAATTCTTGTTCAAGGTGCTCTTTATCATTCATTGTTGATGGAAGTGCCTTTCGGAGTTGACTGCACTAAGCTAGGATCCTTGCGCTCATGATACCGAAGCTACTACATTAGCAGCTTCTTTCAGAGACAGGTAGATATTGTTTCCTTCTCATTAGGGAAGGCTTTACCTGGAAAGGATACATTGCAAAAACTTTTAAAGAGAATAATCTCTGCTTCAAGCCATTTATGAGGAAATGGACTGCAGTAACTACAGTAACTGAACCAAGAGGGTGATATTTCAACCACCATGATTCCACTAAGTCATGGTTGGGGCATGACAAATATGCATATATTCACGATTGTAAAATCTTTAAGGATATTTTTCCTGCCTGCTGTAACTAGATTTTGCTCTTCACCAATAGGTACGTACATGCAGTAGGCCTTGAGTCAATCAGTATTACAATGCACATCAAACTATAAATAACTTTATTTGCAAAAATTGTTTCCAGTGTTTATTAAAACTGAAATGTATTCCTATAATAGTGACAAGAAAAATTGATGGCACTTCCATGATTCCAGGGAGCAGCAGTTTTCATCTGTTATGTGAAGAAATCTGAATTTGGATTTCCACTATGGGATTGGAAGAAAACCAACATCAAAGCATTGAGAGAAAGCTGCAAAAACAAGCACATAGGTGAGATGAAGCACGAACCCTGCATTGTCTTGAAGATAATGAATGAGAGGATGAGTTTGGGATAACTTCTGATATTTCCCTGGAATTTCTCATGAAATGGAGATATATAGTCAAAAATTTCCCTGTGGTTCCCAGGTTCTCCTTTCTCCCACTACAGACTTTTGGGGTACCCAGTAGTCCTTTTTTCTTTAAGATCTTACAGTACTAATCTGAACCCCTCTCTCCTCATGAGGCGGGATTACTACAGCTTCTTTTATACCTAAAAGCAGGGGCATCAAACTGCTGGTGTGCAGGCCAAGTCAGGCTCACCAGTCCCTTTCATCTGACCTATGAACCTCTCTTTGACAGCAGCTTAGTAAAAAGTAAAATAGCTGCTGAATCTCAACTTCTTTAGATTAAAATTTAGGATAAGATCAATTACAATTTGTTAGTGTGGCCCCCAACCACTCATGAAGGGTTCCATCAGGCCTGATCAAGTTTGATACCTCTGCTCATGGATCAATGCTATCTATTTCAATGTTTAACTTTCATACAAAATCCTTAATTAAAAAATAAATTGGTGCACTGTTCCCACCGGACACATGGTTGTAAAAAGAGAAGTATATAGGTTAATTTTGAATTGAAGCATTTCTTCTACTAACAGCCAACAGATACAGCATATTGCAGCTGCAAATAATCACAGCACACTTCCATGGAATATCGCATTTGAAAAAACAAAATAAATGAGAAAAAAAAAGATAAATGATTAAGAACAGCCTGTAGAAGTATAGCTGTAAGAATTGGATCATTACTTCTGCTTCTAAACTGTTACCTTGAAGTAGATGCCAAGAGAGAAAAAGTTCATTCCTCATGAGTCTAAAAATCCCATGCATTCCTTTTTTCTGTGAAACTCTCAGGATTGGACCTGTATACTGTATACTACAAGTCAATTGAAGAGAATATTTTATATTTTCTTATCTAAAAAGTAACTTGGATGCATTTTGTTATGAATGACAGGTAATTCCTTTATTATTTACAGTTCTACAGAATTGCAAATTATGAATATTTCTTAGAATTTGACACATTTTAATAACAGGTAACAGTAGAATTCTTCAAATACCTAAAATACAAAACATCCACCTCAATTGACACACAGTATATTTTTTATTGCTATTGGACCTTAAGAATACCTTAAGCTAAGAAAACAGCACTGCCAAAAGATCGCACAACTTAAAGGGATAAGGGCAGAAGAAAACATGACTGCTTTTGGTTTCCAAGCATTTTGATGCTTGCAGCAAAGTCTTAAGCCTGTATGCTGAAACCTTATTTAGTTAATAGTCCTTTAAGAAAAAATGGATTCCAATAGAGAAAAGGAGCTCTTTAGCTTAAAGGTCCCTTAATCTCACTTAAATGAGGCTTATGCATTTTGGTCTTATGTTCACAGTGATCAATCTACAATCTACATCAAAACATCCAGTTCTCTGTATCCTCCCCTGATGTACTGCTTACCCAGGAAACAAAACATTTCCTACTTAGTACAAGTGTGTAAGACAAAAAAACTTCCTTCTCAAAGAAGAGTACCAGAATTACCCCATTTAGAACCAAAGTGAACAACTTTTAGGGCATAACACTGAATAATGCGGAAAATGAACTTTCATTTGCACAGGTGAACCACCCATGCAGTCAACAGATGCTGATAACTGGGAAATGAGTTCATTCTTGGAAGGAGAATCCAAAGAAGAACCATTACCTGAGAAATATATTTCTCCTTCTGAGAAGAATGGCAGATGTCAAAGGACCAGCTGGCCTATAACAAATCATAGCCATGTCTCAGATGGCATTCCTGCAAAGATAGGATCATTCCCTATTCCTCCACTACCTGAGGCGTGTATCCACAAGAAATCAGAATCCAGTAAAAAGGAGTTGCAGAAACACATAAAAAACATTTCATATACTTGAGCTTCTACCTGTTAATGTTCCATGTTGTTTCTTAAGCACTACATTTGAAGAATGTAACAATAAAGAGGAATTACCAGTTCCCCATGAAGAACTTCCCACAAAAAAGGAGTGAAATGCATTATTCTTTTTGTCGAAGTTTACATGAATGCATGGAAAATTCTCTTTTCACTCAACTATCACAATATGAATGAGATTCTCCTAGTCTTTGAAGGAGGATAATATCAAATGATGACACAAGATACCATAGAGTTTATCACACTGGCATTGATGGTGAACAGTCTTTAGTCTTTGGTCTTTGGTTGGCACCTTTTGTAATCTTCCAGTGCAGAGTTCACCAATTTGAGATTCACTCCATTGGGGACAAAGATAGACAACACTCCGATCTTGCTCACATCTCTGATGTTCCTTTCTTCATCATCAAAGAAAATCATGTCATTGAAGTCCACTCCAGACATCTCATGAATCCTGGTGACGTAAAAGGGGATTATTCTTGCACTTCCTTGCTCATGCAAAAAGAAAGTGATATACTAAAGAGAGCATATGGGATGGAAAGTGATATTTTAATTTCTTCAACACTAATGCTTGCTGAAAAAATTTGGGGGAAAACTGTTTGCCTAGTGATAATACTATAATACACAGGGATATTGACACTCTTCTCAAAAAGCATGAGGATATTTCAGCATTTTGGATGAGGTAAAGGAGATTTTGCAATAGCACTGTTATCCAACAAACCTCTGAATATGTGTTGTTTTTCTTCCTGGATAGATTTGCTGATAAGAGAAAAACTTGTTCCAATCAAAGAGCTTGAGAAGCTCTTCAGCTCCCTGAACTTCTCCAGTCCTTGAAGCCACTCCTAGTTGGTAACCCTCTGAGTGTAAATGCTTGAGGACACTTTCAGACTCTCGATAAGGGTCCACTGGCACTCCATGATGATCAATAACATGATTGCTGACAGAAATGTTAAAGATGACCATCATAATGAGCTACAAGAGGGATCAATATGATAGGAAAAGTGATAATGGAAAGACAAGTAATCTTAATTACTACCAATAAAACAAAAGTTGGCAAAGAGGAACAAATTTTATTTTCTCTCTATTATGGTATGGAGCAGTTCCAAATAATCATGACTTCAGCAATTCCTACAAAGTAGCCCAAACATCTAAGGTCTTTCTCCTATAGACGTCCCACTTATCTTCATGGGGTTCTTCATGCTGCTTCTACAACTCTGGAAGAGTAACTGGTATTTTCATGAAGCAAGGTGGGTTAGTTAACCATATGCATCAGCAATACATTGAACATTCATGAAGCAACATGGCAGGTGTACAGATGTCTAATGAGAAAGGACTTGGATGAATGAGATTATTGTCCATTACAGGCAATTTTACACAAATTCCTACATGGAAGACACTTGTGCTCCTGGACATTGATAAAAAAAAATAAGACAAATTTTGGACATAAACACCCAAGTTATAAAAAACAGCATGCATGTAGGAAAAAAGACGTATGTTGCTGAATCAAATTTCCTCTGTGATCACCAGACCAAACACTGCTACATTTCTTTCAGTGGCAGTACTGTAAAGACAAGTTTCACATCCATTGTATCCACAACTCGACTAAAGGGATATAATCATGCTGGGATTCAATGTCACACCAGTGGAGATGTGGCATAGACCATGCAGACAGGTGTCAGACTGAGTCAGGGTGTTTTTGCATGAAGGTGGTGCCTAGGGTTATCATGAACATGATAGTGGTGTGATGCATTTGAGCAGGGACATATTCATTTTGTTACTGCTTTTTAATTGTCCTGTATGTACATTGGGTACTTAACCCACATTTTTAGATGAAAATATATGTAACTGTTCTAGAGACATGTTTTCAAGTGTGAGTCATTACTTCTGGCTCACCTTGCACGTGTGACAAATATGGCCAATCTTCATTTGTTTAATTATGAATCTTTGCATATAAAGAAAATGCCTCATACTTTAGATTTATCAGTTCACTATTTCACTATATTGACGACTTGCTAGCCTTAAAAAATAGTGTAATGGGTAAGGATATAAAGAAAAATATACAGGGTGAGACAAAAAAATCATGCTGCTCTTTGAGATTCTTTGGAGTACATGAGAAAGCAGATAGCATGGATATATACAGGGTGATGATTCAAAGTAATGTATACACATTTTGAAACTATGTATCTTTAATACATATTGCACTGAATAAACAAAACTTTGCTATGTACACAAGTGAACATGTGAAAACAACATATAATGGTCATTTATGTCAAATGTTCAAAATGTCCAAATGCAAGCATTTGCATGCAAGCATGCAAATGCTTGCATGCAAATGGGATGCAATCATCTGAGACAGATTAGCATATAGTGGTGCACATGTCAACTGAGATGTTGCATACTTCCTGCTTAATCTTTTCCTGTAAGTCTTGCAGTGTTTGAGGTTTAGTATCATACACTTAGTCCTTCAGGATGCTCCACAGGTAGAAGTCCAGAGGTGTAAGGTCAAGTGACCTTGGAGGGTATTCACAAGGGCTTCCATGATGACCTTTCCACATCCTAGGAAACTCTGTATCAAGAAAGGCTTGAACATCTCTGTGATAATGTGGTGGTGCACCATCTTGTTGAAAATAAACCTCAGTGTCCCCATACAGATGTCTTATAGGGGGGAACAACATCATTTTTGCAGCATTTCCAGATAATTTTCACCTGTTACAGTACCATTAAAGAAGGGCCAAACAATGCCATGAGAAGAAAGCCCAATCCACACTGTAATTCCTAGGAGATTAACATCTTTCTCCATATGAATGTTTGGGTTTTGTACTGCCCAGAACACACAGTTGTGACAATTCACATGCCCATTCAGTTTGAAAGATGCCTCATCAGACCAAATTTTCCAGTCCTCAAAATCATGTTCATAACTCTTACCAGTGAACTACTCACAGAATTGTACTCTTCTATCTGGATCATCTTCGTTCAAAGCCTGCAAAAACATAGTTATGTATGTAGGGTTTCCACTTTGATTCCTTCAAAATACGATGCTCAACAGGTTGAGTGATCCCCAATTCACGTGTACACTGGCTTGCTGACTTTTTTGGAGAATGCTGGAATGCTGTTATTCCAGTTTCCACATTTTCTTGACTGCACTTTCCATTTTCTCCAGCACAGGGTTTTATTCACATTTTTTACAATTCCATGTTCTTCAAATTCACCACATATTCAAATAATTGTTACACATGTGGGGGCTGCTGTTCCATACTCTCACATTCAGACAAGCTCCACTTCCTTTACATTCTCATACTTGCAGTACCACTTGAAAATGTTCTTCCTCAGTTTGAAATTCAACCATATACACTGTCATACAAAGGATTATTTATGTCAGCTTTTTTTTATTTTTTATTTGTAGCAATATTGCATGCTAGCAAATGCACCATCATTAGTTGCTATGACATTTGCCATTAATGGTATAGAGTGATTCAAAGTGTGAATACATAATTTTGAATCACCCTGTATATATTTGCACTGAAATTAATTCTCGGCCATGGCAAAAGTAGGAGGAAAGATTGGACACTATTCCAAGGTTGGTACATTGTCAGTCTACAAAAGTAAAAAAAAGACTACTTCCAGGGTTTATAATAAAAAAGTCACCCCTAGGTAGTCACTTTTAGGACACCCTGCAGTTTCAAGGCTTCATTTCATTTTCTTTTTTTTAATATGAACAATGTGAAAGATGCCAAAGTTCTTATATTACTTGCTGACAAGTTTCTTAAACTTTTCACAGCCATACAGACCCACTGGCAGATCATATGGCCTATCTTTTACTGAGCCATGCACTGGCAGGTTATTTGCATTGCTTTGCTCACTAGCTCTTCCCTTTTTTTCATGAGTTTTACTGTGGCCTCCTGATGAGATCAACTTTTAAAAAACTTGATAGTGTTTCTTGACTTTTTTTTAAAAATTATATACCTGTATATACCGAAGATAAAAGAGTCTGCATACAAGGGTAAAATTTAAATGACTTCTTCCGCATTTCTGTGTATGTAGGGTCTATTATATGTAAAAAAAAACAAGTGCAAATGAAAATGGAGAAACAAAGAGTATTGTACAGGGTGGGCCAAAACAACAAAGCAATCATTTTTGGTGAGCTGTCAATCTGATAGTAGGCTGCTGACCCTGATGAAATATGGTAGGCACATAGGGTGACTCAATTAGGATTTGTTTGCCAAGTTTCAAATCAAAATTCCCAAAACTGAGAGATTGTCATTTAATTTTCTTTCTATCATGAAAAAATGAAGTGTTCTTTTTTTATTTCAGCTTAAAATTTCACACAACTGACAAAAGTAAACAGAGAAAAAACAAAATGCACAAATGCCAAAAACGAAAGTACAAAATTTGGTTTAAGTAGGTTCATTTCAACTAAAAATGTGATCAATGTGCCCTCCATTCTGTTGAACACAAGCCTCAAGTCTGGGATGCCACAGATCAATGGCTCAGTCAATGAATCTTTGAGGCAGTGCCTCCCAATCTTCCTCTGTAGTATCATGCAGGAATGGAAGGTTGCAAATTCGGTCCTCCCTTTCATCCCAGCCTCAAGTTCATATCAATATTTTCAACAGCACATCTTGTGGTGGTCATCAGGAAATAATTACAGTTCCTAGAATTTAATAGTCAGAAGGCTGAAATTAAGTATAAAAAGTGCAATTGTGTCACCCTGTAAGCCTACAAAATTTAATCAGAATTGGCACCATACAATGAGATTGATGACTCACCAAAAGTGACAGCTTTGTTTTTTGGCCCACCCCGTATATGTAATTGCTTATATACATGGGCCCAACAAAAAGTTCCAGGACCAGCTTTCATATGAGCAAACTATGCACAAAAATTGGATGTCACTATGATCCTCTTTGAAAGAGTTCCCTTGACACTTCTCCCATTTTTATAAAGAGATTGGAACACTGGCTATAACCAATCTTGTCAAACTTCAAAGGATTGGTCACAGCTCACAGACACATCATTTTGGGAAACAACATGATGTTGCATCACACAATGTCTGGTGAGTACCCATACAGAAAGATCATTTATGATAGTTATATGCAATTATCTGTGCCTCATAAATTCATTAATTTTTCATGCATTGAAATATGAACAAACACCCATATATGGGTCATTCTGTGTTAATTCGTGCCTTATTTAGTATATATTTTGTACTTATATGGCTTATTCATTACTACAGGCCCCCAAAGGAGTCAAAATTTTGGGGGGTCAATACAAAGTTGTAGAGGGACTCCATGTTACTAAATAGAATTTCTGTTGCATCTCGCAGCACAGAAAACCCATTAGCATATATATGATATATGATAGACCCTGTATGTCTCGTATATGCCATTGTGCTGCAAGGTGCAATGGAAATTTTCCGTTGCACACAACAGACAACACACACACACACACACAAACACTCTGAAATATAGTACAGATAGATAGATATTATATATGATAAACCATATATGTCTCACATATGCACATTTCTCATGAAACCATGTGATTTTTCTGTATGGGTACAAAGAACATGGGAGCAATGTCACTCTGTGATTGGTTAGAAATTCCAAGAAACTGCAATGTCACTCATTGATAGTAGTTTGTCATCTCCAATGGATTTTCACACTTTGCAAAATCGTTTGTGTCACTCACACGAGAATTAGAGGGATTACTTTGGTCACAGAGAAATGACCACAAAAAAGTGGCTTAGCAGCACAAGTTTAAATAGCTTGCAGGTAGGCCATTGATATAACTTCAATTTTCATGAGACCCTGTAAAAAAAAATTGGGAGACTTTTGTTCTACAAGTGTTCTAGTCTACATATGCTTCCCGTCATGCATTCATTAAATCTAGACCTACACCTGATGAGAAATCTGAACCATACAAAACCTAGTGACAAAGGTTACAGTAAGAGTGGATTTTAGAGGGCAGTATACTCTTGGTCCCATGTTGAATCCCTCCTGAAATCATATGCTTACTCGAGACCTTTATAAAAGCAATGGACCCAAGAGAGGTCACATGCTTGTACTTCAGATTGGTTTCAGAGTTTTGGTAAAGATCTATGGCAGTTATGTTACATCATGGGAGAGTGAAAAAGTGAGAGTTCAATGACACGGGTTCTATTCTGTGACACAAAAAAGTCATATGAGGGGAATCCTTCAGCATCCCTAGTTACTGGCATGGACTTGGCCAGGAAAGAAGAGTGACTTGTATCAGTTGTTTCAGTGTTTCTTGAAACTAGCAACCTTGATGCATCATTGAAAATTGATAACATGGAATTGGAGGAAATATAAAAATGAAAATGACATGCATGACAGAATAATTTGACAAACTTACTTCTTCTTTGAGCAAGGAAAGGAAATGTGAGTATCTACCCAAAAGGGCCAGAGTGTGTAATCTGAAAATGAATGCAATGGTAATGGAGTCACTTCCATCTGAGGCTAAAAAAAACTTTGAAGCAAAACAACATCCAAATGGAACTTACCAAGATCAAAAACAAGCAGCTTGGGCTTGTCTGGGTTCCCCTTTTCCCTTGACATGGTATGTATTCAAATTTCATCAACACATTCAATGTCAGCTGCCAAAGTAGGCTTGAATAAACAAAATTAATGAACAAATTTCATGATGCAGACAAGACTTGAATTTGTAACACATACAAGAATGAGAGGCACTCTGGCATAATTCTTCACGTGTTATTAGCCTCAATGAGGAAAATTTTAATAAATCCTCATCAGGAATGAAATCCTAATGAGGCCTTTTTTATTGTTGAGCCCTCATGGTTTCATGAGTTCATGAAACCTCTGATTCAACCAAGTGCATATTTGGAATACATTATTTCCATCACCATGCAGAGTTTGAACAAGAAGACTGCTTTAGTCTTCAACTTCACCATTAACATTCACACAACAGGAAATTGCCAACAACATTTGAACATCAGGAACAAAATTTCCTTTTTTTTCACCAGTTTGGTATCAGGAGGTACCAAATACTATTGCATGAAAACAGTGATAACATCAACAAATTCTGGTCCTCCTCCCATACATTATGTTGTTCTACCCTGTTCTCATGGAAGGTAGAGAAGGCACTCCTTGCATTCAGAAAGGGATTCCTGCATAATTTGGCAGCTTAATTAGTAAAGGTGTAAGACCTGGCATTCATAAAGATTTAAAAAATATTAAAACAATTACTGCAATTGGAAAAGCTTCAGAGCAAACAGAATGGACAGAATGAAAATTAGAGCAGTAATTTGTACTATTTCTTGCAATAACATGATAGAACTGCATGTGTCTTTCGAGATGAATCTCTCTAAAGGCATATCTAGAATTGGGGAATACTAGACTAAATTTTTAGAGTAAACTTTTATAGTAGTGAGTCATTTCACATGGCAGATGTCCCAAAACTTTTCATGACCAGAATTCAGAGCACTGTAAGCAAAAATCCAAATAACTGAATAAATTTACTTGTAAATAGGTAAAATGCATCATTCTTAAGTTTTCCTTGGAATCCATTATAAATATTTTTTATAGTTATTTGCTCAACACCTATTTAAAAAAAAAAACAAAATGAATGCAGATGAGTCATGTGTCCATTGGTGATATGCATATTTGGATTGCAGCAGCTTAGCTTTTCCAATTGACATGGCTGTACAGAAGACATACAGTCATCCATAATTCTCCCATGAAAAAAACCACCGCTTGACAAAAAAAAAGATTAAATGGCTAGGGCTGAAAATAAATGAAATACTGGAATATTTGTCACCAACAAAGCAGCCCATAAAAAAGAAAGTCAAATGGGACTTCCAAAAATGAGTCAATTTTGAATAAAAGTAATCAAAGTGCAAAAGCAAGTCTTCCAAGGAGAAAATCCAGCCTCCTTGTTTTCTCCAGGCCTAATCTGTTCCATACCTCTACCCTGCTGTGTTCTGGTATCAAGATTACTTGCACATGATCACTGGATATATAATCTATTTTCAGACTAAATGGCATCTTAGGACTCCTGATCATTCTATGCAACACATGCCATGAGGCATTGCACCTAAGGCTACTAGGTGGGATGAGATTTTTCAGTTACCACAGCCTGCATTCATTTTGCAAAAAAGCAAGACCAGCAACACAATGATGTCTGAGATTCCTAAATTCCCAAGTCTTGCTTCCACACCCAAAAATGGGATTTAATAATTCCAGCTTGAAAACCTGGTTGAGAGGAATACAACCAGATTAAGGAAAGTGGTTAAAATTAAGTCAAGCATCATTTCCAGTTTCATCTCACAGCTCTGAAAGAAATGATCATGATAATGTGTTTAGAAACATTTGCACTGCAGTGAAAATATGCATTTCTTATCAACTTGCACAGTTTATTTAGTCCTAGTAATAGCTCAAGAGTTACTGGTAAAGATGCATACCATGTATCACTGCAAATGGAGATTTCCCATTTGAAAGTGAGGTGTTTCTCCTAAGCTGGAGGGTACTTCTCCCAATGAAGGGCACAGCACTAAATCAAATGTTCATATTTGGAAAAATGTGCACAAGAGCAACATAATGCAAAACTGTGACAATGAAAGACAGGCATAAACTGAGAAAAATAAACAGGACAACAATTTCCTGCCCAGGAAAACCAATTGATAACAGAGAAATAAAAAAATTTGATGTAGAATTTTAATAGATGTTATTCCTGACCATCCCACATTGTGAGGTGGAAGTAAAAATTTTATGTGAAGAAATGCTCTCAAGTATTTTGTAATGCCAGGCAAAATACATGAACCACATGTTATGTCAAGTCAGCCTCTGTCTAAAAGAAGGAAGCACATCTATGCTGCATCTTGTTGCATAGGAACAACTCCTTGAATGCTTCCTCTTGGGGCAAAGAGCTTGTGTGTCCTTGCAGGAGCATCCAAATCTTCTTCCTCATCAGGACAACCCTCATCTTCCATTTCTTCCTCCCTACCCCAGCCACCTCCCCCTGGAGTCTCCAGTCTAAACACATCCTGTAGGGCACAAACATTTTTCTTACTTGATTGCATTATCTGGTCAACATATTAGGAATTCCAGGAGAATTGTTCACAAACCCCAGCCACAACTTCAACGGTAGTTTTGGACCCCAGATTGATGATGGTGCGATTTCTTCTCATAAGGAGATTCAGACCCCTGGTTCCTTTCTGACCACCTTCCATCCCATATGGAGCAAAGACTCTCCGGTCTGTCAACACTGACAATGTTTGAGGTCTTCTAAAAAGCAGCTCTCGTACAATGCCCTGCCCTCCACAGAATTTTCCTCTACCACCTGACTCAGGTCTCAAGAGAAAGCACCGTAAAATGACAGGGTACCTAAAAAAAAAATAAGCAGGTTTTGGTGCAGATGTACCCTAAAAAATCCATGCAGAGCTCTGAAGTTATGCTACCTTCTTTCCAGTATTTCAGGATCAGTAATCCTTGTGTTGGTCATATGGGTGTGGACACCACTTCTCCCCTGCCAGTGTGGACCCTGACAAGCAATGCAAAAAGCTTCATCAAAAGCATATTGAAAGCTTCCAGAGAAAACGAAAAATCCAAAGTCTTATCAAATACTTTTACTTAAAGACAATATGTCCACATTACAGATTAGAAAATGCAGGGTGTTCCCACATGAACAGTGTGACACACAGCACCTAGATGCCACAGGCACTCTCTAGTGACATTAGCAAGTTGTGACTTAACAGGACCCTGCTGGATGCAATTCAGGATAATAATTCCAATTTAATCCTTTTGGCATATCCAATGCATGAATGAACTCCCCAAAAAATCACTTTCAGCACTGGGTGCATGTTAAAAATACCTGCCATTTATGTGTTTACAAAATTATCGCTCATAGCTTTAAAAAAAAGAAGTAATGTCTAAAGTCAACATATGTCTAGTGTACATAGATGCAAAATAGGGAATCCTTTGCCGCCTGTATGCGGAGTACCCTTGGCGCCTTAGAGCCCACCGGGTTGCATATCTGCAAGGAAACACACCAGGGATAGGTTTAATCCTTCCAGATATGCAACCCGGTGGGCTCTAAGGCGCCGAAGGTACTCCGCATACAGGTGGCAAAGGATTCCCTATTTTGCGTCTAACTATGAACACCCTGTACATATAGACAGGCAACACAACAAACTTTACTGGGATAGAATAAACAAATGCTTAGATATCCTGGAAAATTGCTCTGCACATGGTTGGAATGTTGCCATTTCTGAGGAAAGTGCCACTTTCTCCCATTCCAAATACTTGGAGTACTGCATTGCAACTATGGAAACTTTTTGACTGCACTTTATATATATTAGGTCACTTCATGACTTCATTATGAAATAACTTCATTAATTATTGCTACTAATTCCCCTTGTTATATCTTTACCTACACAGCTCAATGTGTTCATGGTTCTCTTTTAGTAAATGAAATTTTTTTAAGGATTAGAGGCCTAGGCTTGCCTTCATTGGAAAAAGGACAGAAGACCCATGATCAGATGGTATGAAACCAATAGCGTGATGAAGTCGCCTGAACATTGTTCTTGAAAATTGGAACTCCACATCAAAGCATTCTCCAGTGTAAGATTGGTGAAAGGAAGAATGGAACTTGAGGAGAATGCTGTGGTTCAGGACATCATGAATGACACCTTGGTATCTGTTTCCTGGAATTGAGCAAAAAAATCCCCAAATTGCAAGACACTGTATAGGTCTCACACTCATAGGAACATTAGCTGCAGGGTTTATAAGCCCACCAGAAGTAAACTTCTTGAGTTGGCAGTATAGTTGCCTGGGGTAAGTGGGAACCCCCTTGTTTTTTCAGTTGATATCAACTATAAGGTGAAGTTGCCTGTTTTTTCATAGCAATCATGTAGTAAGCTGTCTTGCACAATATATCCTACCCTCCTTTACCAGGTATTTTTTTAATGCCAGAGACAAATGCCCAATCATGGCAAACAGAACTGACACAAGAGTGCAGGGCTGATACTTTGAAAAAGACTTAGAGCCACCTCAAAGTGAGTTTTCATGAAAAGTCAATGTTCAGCCAAAAGTTTATATAAGACTACTTTACTGAACCTATTGGGTGAGGTAGGTACCTTTTGGCTAATACTCTATTTGTGAGGGGGGGGGGTCAACTCGCCCCAGCAAAATTCACCAAATGGGTCAAGAGGGATCCTCCTCCCCCTATCATCAAACCATGTAGACGTGAGTGATTGGCTGACTGACTAATTCTTATCATGTTCTAGATATGATGGGAAGATAAAATTGTGACAACTTTAGCTGTTGTGATGCTGAGTTCAGAAAAAATTTTACTTCTGGATGTGTCCCTGAGGCTAGTACTTTTTGGGGTGATACTTCCTCAAAAAATATTTCTTCCCTCCAGCAAAACTTTAATATACTATGTGATGATCAGAGAAAGCTGAAATTCAGTGCAAAAGTAGTTCTTGGGTTTCTGATTTGAGGAAAGTTTCTACTTCCTTTGGAAACATTCCCTGGGAGTACAATTTGTTTAAAGGTTTTGTTTTTCAAAAATATATTCCTTCCAGCAAAATTGGCCAATACAGCATTTACCTTTGGCCTTTTGGTGCCTTCTTGATATAGTGTTTCCAACTATGCAGTGCTGTCAGGCCCCAGTTGGAAAGGAAGGCCTCAATGGAGGAAACTGTGTCTTGTGTAGAACAGCATTACTCAAACTGTGGGTTACAACCCCCAGGGATTGTAAAGTGGTCACAAAGGGATCATGGGAGAATCAACAAGATGCAGCATATCTAATCTTTCACAGCTTTTGCCAAGATGCAGCATATCTATTCGTTCACTACTTTTGCTAAATCAGACCGAATCACCAAGAGAAAAATTATATAGTTTTTTTTTGCTATTATTCAGAAGAAACTATAAGGAGAAATAGCCCAGTAACCATCTCATCAAGGAGATAGTTGAAAACCTGGTGAATATAGAGCTACAAAAGCAAGGGGGCCTCAATGCATTAAAATTTTTCAGGCTTAGAGGCCTTGAAGGCTTATGAATTTACCTTTTGTTATGTTCTCCAACAAATGCATGATCATTTGGTACTTGTTCATGCACAGATAAAACCACAAAAATTTTCAAGGGCCAGACACTGCAATGTCTCAAATTCAGGTATTCTCGTTTCAGGAATTCAAAAGATTTCTGTATAACATCCACCTCATTTCAATAAAAATTTCCTTCGTGTGTCACTATTTTTTTTCTTGTTTTTCTAAAGTTAAGGGAAGTTTGGAGTAACATAGTATTTCCACTTTCACTTTCATGCATAGACAAGTCATATCAAGTCTTCTGCATCAAAAAAATACCACCCCAAAATATATAAACTTTACACTTGAAATCTCAATTCTGTGGTTTCCTTGGTTATTTTTTCCTTCCTCAATAATTTTAGCAAAAATGTTCTATCTGAAGGTAAGGAAGAACATTCCCCTTGTTTGGATTATTGCTAAAGAAGAGCATGAATTCTCCAAGGAGTCCATGGTTTTACTGAAAAAATGTGATCACTACTTCTGTATTTTTTTTAATATTGTGTTGATCATGTATTTGATGTCTATAAATTTATGGGGCCAAAAAATTGGGTTTTCCAGGCTGTTGGTATCCATGAAAAGGGTATTGCAACTGAAATTGAGAATACCTGGAATAGCAGGACTGGAGAGGGATGAGAATAATCAGGTCCCAATCAAATCAGTGACTGTTATGGTCTCTCCCCTCTTCAGTCCTGCTTTTGAATGATGACACTGCATAGACATATAACACTGCAACAAGGATGGAGTCATAAAAAAAATATGTTTTGAGGGACTAATGAGGCACATTTAGAGTTCTACTAAAACTACTGCAACCCAATATATTTAAAAGCTGCATTTTCTTACTATGTTTGAAAGACTGCTGTTCTTTACACCCATCTAGGGACTTTGAGAATTATATGAATAAATGTTTAAAATAAACTTGAGAAAATTTATCCAGGGACATAAAAAAAAAACAAGCTTAGGATTTCTACAGCAGGTTTTACAAAGTTTTAAACAGTAGACTTTCTTTGGTCTAGCCCAGTAGTGCAAGAAAAGCAATCATTCTGAGCTGCTTTCTACATGCTACATTTATGAAAGTCCTTAAGTCACAGCCTTCATAACATGATCATGAACACCACTTTTGTATCATTACTTGTCATTGCCTCATTTTCCACACAACAAAACAATGTCAGATTATCACATTTGAAAAAAAACACACAAAATTGAATCCTAATTGACTCAGTTTAGCACATTCTGCATAGAATCAAATATGTTAAGTGAATGAACAATAAATTCACTCATATAGGATTCCCATTTCAAATTTTGAACCCTGAAACCATAAAACATGTTGTCAAATTGAGCAAACTCATCGAACTACAACCAGAATGAATTCATGACTGCATATCACCCCATAGTTTGAAGCAGGATATTATCTGCCAGCTATCATTACATACATCCATTATTACATTTGTCTCTAAGTGTACCTCTCTCCCTTACATTATCTTTCATTTGCAACATTCAGGAAACAAAGCAAGGGCTTGACAAAAATCTGATTAATCAAACTGCATTTAAATGTAAGCAATACCTAATGATTCAGCTACTGCATTTTTTAATCGACCCATAGCCCTGAATAAGAGAATTCATACTTCTGAAGGGTTCCCAATCAATTTTCTAGCTACTGATCGCAGCAAGACAGAGGCAGAATTCAAAGCATACACTGGCCATAATAATGTAGGGAAGCCTACAAAAGACAGAAAGATGTCAGACCATTGAGCAATTGGCATGGATCAGAGAGGATGACACTATCCCCAATAATCAGAGATGGCCGCTTCTCAGCAAGCCCAGGGACATCCAATTGGAGGAATGATCCAATGGGTTTCAGTGATACATTGTGCATGTCAAATTGCTTCATATGAATGCAAGCACCAATCTCCTCAAGGAATAAGAGTATTCTGAATCGTGAGATGTAGTTCCTGGGACTCAACTCCTCTCCCAAAGCTGATTCATATTCTAGTATGTTCCCCTTCTTCAAAACAAGATCCATTAAGGTCTTTGGTATTGCAAATTGAGGTAGACGAAAAGGAAGGAAAGCTGATGGTTGAAAGATCTTCTGACCAGGAACAACAGATTGGTGGTTTTGAGGGAACATCCTATGATGCATTGCAGGTTGTCTTCTCTTTCTTCCATCTCTAATGCCACCACTATTATGGTATGGTGCCTGAGTGATCAAGTCTTCTTGCAAGGGATCGACAACTCTGACAGTTAAATATCGTCCAATTCTGAACTGAGAGACTGTAAATATGCAGAGATCATGAACATGTCCATATGATGTTCCAATGCACTGAAACATGACAGTGATAAAACCTTGTGGTGGAATCACAATCAACACTTCACCATAACCACTTTGACTTAAAACTTGAAACTGAAGCTTATCTGGATTACCTTGAATTTGTATGGCACCCAAGGAGTGATCAACTGAACTATGATTCTCTATCATGACATTCATTGTTTTCTTCTCTCCCATCATGACAGTCCCAAAATCAATGGTATTAGGAACAATGATTATGCCAGCCTTATTCTCCAGGAGTTGAGACACATGTGGTGATAAAAACATTCCCTGATCTGTAGATTTCTTGGTCAAAATGAAAGGTCGAGCAATCTGACTGAGTACAATAGGAAGTACATTGATTGCTCTCCATCCATATTTTCCCTGATCACTCTCAATGGCCATCACTCGTACATCATCTCCCTTTCGAGGTGCATATTCTTCACTGCACACACCAGCCAAGAAATAAACTTCATTATTAACTACTCCATAGTTCCTTGATATGGCTGTCACATTCCCAACAATTTCTTTTTTGCGCAATGGATGAAATCCCATCACTCTTGTTCCTTTGCCCTCCTCTTTGCAGCAATCCACCAAAATCCAGTCACCTAAGAAATATAAAATAACAGTATACAATGCCAAAGTCATACCATAGTAATTTCACTCATCTAATTGACCTTATGTAAGAAAGTTCCTTACCCCTCCTCTGTATTGCAGTACACCAATCCAATCTCCTAAGAAATGCGAAATGCAGTACTGAACGCATATTTGTATGCAGCATTGTGCAAACTGTGGGGTGTGCACCCCCCTGGGTGGTTGTGAACTTTGGCCTTTACATTGTCTTTATTCTCAGAATTAGGGAGTTGTAGGGTTCAATATTAAATCAAAAGGAAAGATATGAAGAAAAGCACTACAAATTTTGGAAAGTCTGAATCCTGAATTGGCCTTTGTCTAGTGGTATGGCATTATTCTCAATGGCAGTGAAGATAAATTTAACATCATACAACAAAATCCATATTTTTTGTGCTTCTTTTCTAATGCCAACTTAGCCTAAATTGGTCAATTTTTCATGAAATGGAAACAGTAGAAGGGGGAAGGTGGGGAAACACATGGATGAAAAGGGGGGTGCAACCTGAGAAGTTTCTGCACTGTTGACTTTTTGCATTATCTGATGTAGAGAAAAAGTCAACTTTACCAGAAGTAACCTTTTTTGAAAAAATTATTGCATTTGTTCAAGAGAAACATGATACAAGGTCAACACAGACAGAATATTGACTGCGGATTATAAATAAGAGTATGAGCGGGTAGAACCACCCTTGGCTTTGATGAAATTGATAAAATCTACCTTGGCAAAGTTACAATTTTCTCCTCTTCTACACAATGCATCATTCTTGAAATGTTGCTCAATAAAAATAAAACGTAAATATTAGGAATGCACTGGTACCAATCGAAAGTATGGGCATCAGCCTATATGACCAATTCAATCCAATTCTCCCCTGCCACACACCATACTTAATGCCCAAGCATAAATTGAAAAAGACCACTCATAATGGCATACATTTCCTTAACCCTTTCAGACCTGGCATCCATTCAATGGACATTACATTTACATTGTGTCTAAGGCAATGTCTTAGGATTCTTGTGTCTTTGTGCTCCATATTGCACAATAATGGGTGCAATAATGCATAGCTCAGTTCCATCAGATGCCTTCTTTCCCCCATTAGTTTTGCAATCTTCAGTTATTTAATTAAATGTATAATATATAATATATGGTATGATATGGTAAATTTACAAAAAATATGAAAACTACATATAAAGCATGACATTTTCAATTACAATCATTAGGTTTCACCTAGCCAGGTTCAGGGGGAGAGGTCTTGGAAAAACAGAACTGTATCATGGAACATTTGGTGGGGTTCAATTTCATGTTGTTTGCATCCAACCAAGTCTGTTGCTGGTTGAGGGATTCTTGAAGACAAGGCAGGGATGTTTTTGAGTGGGATACTGCTAGGGTTTTGTCGTTGACGTATTTAAAAGTCTGGACGTGGTCTTGGTCTTGAATATCGTCATCAGAGGATGGATGAACCACCTCTCCCCCTTCCCTTCCCCTACATTTAACCCTTCAGTAGCTGCATAGTTTTTACCCCAACTAGTTGTCATGAGGGGAGAAAGGTTACCATAAGCCTATCTGAGGAGCAAACAGAGGCATGATCACTCCAGGTGTTTTGGGAACTTCTACATATGGGAGTTGGGAAGATCACTGAAAGGTACTGAAGTGATCAAGCTCAAGCAATATTACATGAGCATCATGAGCAACATGCTCATGATGCACATGTAATCGCAGGGTTTGAAATAAAATACCCGATGCAACTACTGCAGGATTAAAAACTATTTCCATGGTGTGTGGAAGGAAGTCATAGAATACTTTCCTTGAATCCAAAGACATTAGGTTCAGGGAACCATGTTTCAGGTGGTGCAAATTCATTTGTAAATAATTTTAAATGCAGAAGACATGCCAAGTCTTCATCACCAGTCTCTAAAAGCATTTTTCTTTGAGGACAATGCAATAAATGGGCCATGAATGACTTGAACATGAAATAAAACTCTGACATAAGTTACATAGCAGACACAGACATCAGAAGCTTCATCACTTGTGCATGAGAGAGCTTGAGGCATGGCTGGTCATCTAGGAACAACTGTTCACAAGGATAGAAATCTGCAAAGCAGGGATGGCCACGTAAGGTCTTTCAAATGACATTTTCTCTGTTCAGGCCAGTGTGGTGCATAAAGTGTGATTTACCACATTGACGCCCAGATGTATGAAGTGCACACAATCCCTGTAGCCCAGCCATTTTTCACAAAATACAACACTTTACAAAAAAATATTATACATCTGAAATTAAACTACAGGGTCTTGCATAACCTTTTGATAGGGAGGTATATCCTTAAGTACAAAAGCAACATTGGTAAGTAATATATCAATTTAAACCTCTATTCAACCTGAATAAAGTAATGCATCAATATTTTGCGTGACCTTCATTGGCTTCGCGTACAGCCCTCAAACGTTGAGAGCATAATTTCAGCAAATTTTCAAAATGTTTCCTCTCATTTTCAATTGCATACAGAACATTCTGGCGATTTTGGAGAACTGCTTTAGAATTTCGCCCAGAAATTGCCCCGTTCCGCTGTCACCAGTTCGTAAAACGTGTTTCGTATCCTTTTCCGCCAGTCGCCAGTAACCCCTATCTCACTGCGGTGCAGTTTTTGAGCAATCCATTTTCGATTGATTAACGTTGCTCTGCATCCATTGCTTCTCGATGGGCTTGATCGAGTGCGGTCTATCCCACATTGTCCTGCATCATCGCCAACGACCACGGGCATTTCATTTTCATATGACTAATCCGAACAGAATTAGCTTTCGAAAGACGTATAACACCAATAATTGTTATACTCCGTAATTGTTGTGCCCCGCTAGCAAACGGTTATGCAAGACCCTGTACATACATGGAAAATTCAGTTTCCTCCAGCCGTTCCCCCTCAAAATTCGATGATCCGCCTGAAAATGCCACTTTTTGGGAAATGACGTAAGATTAACAGGCATTACTGGAAAATGAGGCTGAATGTCAAAATTTCTTTAAGTAGATCTCTTCACGTCGATCTCTTCAGTAGATCTCGTCTCTTGAAAAGTAGTGCTCGCAAACATTGCGCCTCCATCTCTTCGCCGGGAAGCTCCGGCGTCAAGGGAACGGGTGGGAAAAGTTTCGTAACCTGGTAACCAGGTTAAAAGAGTGGCAACCGATCGGGAAGGCAAGGCAGAAATAATTAAAAAAATAAATAACTGAGAGAAGAAAAGCGAAGTGAAAAAATAAAGTAACGAGAAAAACAAGCGGGAAGACGAGAGATGGTTAGTGCTTGGGATGAAAGATGGTAATGGATTGAAAGAAGGTAAATGACGACTGTTAGCGAAATAATAGAAGCACCGGGAAAATATCTCCAAGTGACTCATGTCGGTAAGTTCAAGGACGAGAATATGGATTTTTTCTCCCATGTCGAGCGCGTAGGCAAAAACATCTTGGTATTGAGTATTCCCTCGATCCTGGGGTTGTAGGATTTCCCTCCGACGAGGAGGAGAGAAGGTGAGAAGTAGGGACACCGGTCAAATTCGCCCGACTGTAATGCAGAGCCGGCCTCGTCATCGGCATAAATAAGGGATTATGATTTTGATTGCGTATATCACGAGGTGAGAGATGTTCAACACCAAATTAGTTTTAGGTGGCGTCTTGCGCCTCGGAAACCTCTTTCTTCGCTCTTTAATCAATCGGCCGGCAGTCGGCCTTGGGTTACCTGGCTTTCCGCTGACAGATTAATTGTACCCTTCGCGTCGCTTTTCAAGTAACCTTATTTGACTCCAAAGTTGAGAGAATACAGTCGACGCTTGATATAACGAACTATATGGACGGACTAAAAAAAAAATTATTTAAACTGAAAATTCCTTATTGGGAATTTCCTTCATTTCACAGGGGAAAAAAAAGAGATATGTTAAACTCAGGTCAATGGGTGGATTGCATGAAACTGACCTTAACCTAATGCCAGCTTTAAACCTATATTAGGGGTGAAGTTAAAGCTACTTTTGTGGAGATTTTTAATGTGGATTGCACGAAAAGAAATTAACCTAACGCAGCATTAAATTCCGTATTAGTTTAATGCTACGATGACCCTACTTTAAACCTCCATTAGCACCGAAGAGGAACATCCCGCTGGCTCGACACACTTCCTTACTGCTTCATGATGTCCACGGACGATGATTTTAATATTTATTTATTTATTTCCTAAATGTTTCCGCGGGTGTACAGAAACCAGAGCGAATAAGCAGCGAATTCAGAAGATGGCCGCCCGAACTCAGCAGAAGCTCTTGACGCCCAGGAACGTGTGTTCCATGATCGACTTGAAGCAGTACTCTCCTGAAGAGGTATTGCGGAGGTACCGGTTCACAGCTCAGGGCATCCTCCTTTTGGTGGATAATTTTTGAACCCGATCTACAGTGTTTTTGGAAAGTCATTCCTTTTTTTTAATTATACGAAGTAATAACGTTATTAGTTTTTGGACTCGAACAATGCTTTTTGAGTGGAAAGAAAGAGAATTTGGTAGGATTTCATGATTTGATTGATTTATTTGTTTGCAGTAACCCTCCACGGTGCCAACATTGAGGGCGACATTTACCGGATCCGTTTAAGCTAAAATAATCTGATCTCACGATGGTTCCTTATGGGAATCAGTTTAAGGTAGGAAAGAACTCAAAAGTCGAGGGATTTGAAATTTGACTTACAATTATTGTAGGGGGGCTCAAGAGGAGTGGAAGGAGGGGTCTCACAGTGACCTCCGACCTACAGTTTTGCTGAAGTTAATGTTTGAAGTTACCGCTAAATGGACTTTGCCCGGGTTGCAATGAAATAAGCATAACTTTCACACCCTTTCTTGTTGAGATGTGCAATTAACGTTTACATACAGCTAATACATTGCTCTTTCGAATGGATACATGTGATGCGTGAAAGGTTAAAGGTCAAACTAGCGATTCACGTGGAGAGGTCCAAATCGTAAATATGCTTATTCGGGTGCCATTCCTGTCACGGATTCATTTCGCACAAAATCTAACTACAAAAGTTTAATCATACTCTCATGTAACCTCCTGCAAAATAGTACGTTTTTTCTTCTGAGCATTTTCGAGATTTTCATCAAAATTTACCCTAAATGTCAACAAGAAAACGCGACTTCGGAGGATCTCATGGAATAACTCGCCTCCCAAGTAACTTAACAAAAAATCCTTCGTAATTCTGTTAGAGGAGAGTCTCTCAATTCTGTAGACACCTCCATCGCCAGAATCCGTGCAATTATGCCATGCAATATCCTCTCAAAGGAGAGCGGTTCGAAGGCTGTTCTTTCCAATGTCCTCACTCCCCCTTGCCTGAGTCACTGCGCATGTACTTAGCTTCTGCGTACCCCAGCTCAAGAAGAGGGTTTCGTCGGTCGGTTATTCAAAATAGCATGAGGCTTCGCCATATGCCTTCGTTCAGTTCCCCTCTTGTCTCCAGATCTCCTCTCTTGTCTCTGACTATCCAGATTGCGATATTAGTTGACTAGTTGAAGGGTACGAGGACTGCAACAATAAAATAGGTCAACCACATCAAGGTCCATACCGAACGTTCAAATATTCGGAAAGACAGAGAATATAACAGATCACCAATCTGGCAACCCCTATACTTGGAGACCCCCAACGAAAAGAGAAAAAGAATCTATGGAAACGACGATAGACTCGGACGAAGCCAGACAACGACAACGTAACTCGAGGCTATGATGTACTCATCCCTTGAACAACCCCCTCTTTAGATAGGGGCGGAGGCAAACAGTTGCTAAGCACATGCGCAGTGCCACAGATAGGAAGATAGTGAGGACCTAGGGAGGAACAGCCCGTGTGGCTCCTGCTTTAAAACTTTTTTCCTCCAAGTACCAAGTGCTGACAAGCATTGATCATACCACTATTCACTCGGAAGAGCCTCTTTCTTGCAATGGCCTGACTACTTTTTGCAATTTCGCCCTGGAACGAGAGCAAAAAAAAAACAGGAAGTGATGAACACATTGAAAAAGAGTCAATTTTTTGCTAATATCAAAGTACTTCCCTGAAAAAATGGTTCAAATGATCGTCACGATACTTGGTACAGGAATGGAGGCGAGTATTCTATAAAGTCAGACGCTGCACACCTCCATTATGAATATAGTCTCGAAACGACTTCTGAAAAACGCATTTGCTTAAAAGCGGAACTCGAGAAAAAAAAAACCTTTTCTTTGACGTGCAAATGTCGGCGTTAAACTTGAGCCTGTGTTTAGGAGAATTTCTCACGGTTGACAAGATGAAAATTGCATGACGATCCGTCATGTGGTTCGGATCCTATGATCCTCTCAAATATTGCGCATGGAGCTGGAGTCATCCGCCCTCCTTTGAGAGGATGTTCCGAGACGCAATCTACGCGGAATCTGGTGACGAAGGTATTGAAAAATTGGAACACTCACCTCTAACAGAATCATGGAGGAGTTTTTGATACGTTATTTGAGAAGCAAGTAACTCCCTGGGAACATTCAGTAGTCGCAATTTCGGGTTCAATTTAGAGTACATTTTGATGTAAATCTCGAAAGTGGAGTATGAGGGGTGGAGGCGGAGAAAATGTGAAGTTGCATCCAAGGCATTCTCCTTCCATCACCACCTCGAGACCGTGACGGAGGACCGTACTTTCAGTCTAAAATTACAAATGTTAAAACAATTTTAAAATAGGAAGTGACTTTCTAAGCACCCCTGAAGAGCGCAAAACGAAGAGGAACAACGCGATACCGCCACTGCTGCAGATCTGCTGCGCTCTTCGGTACTATGGGCGCAGGTCCTTTCAGGTCGTGGTGATCTCCGATACACTCGATATCGACACCACGGCGTGTCGCATCGTTCTATCAGTGTTGCCGGCCCGAACGCGCCGCGTCTGCAACACTCGCCGTTCCACTTTGGAACTTTCCCACCGATTCCTAAACATTGCTTCTTTCGATACAGTTTTCGTAAACTGCCCCGAGTCAGCTAAAGATTGAATTCCCATTCACGCCATCTTCGATCAAAAACGGATCATAAAACGCGACTCTTCCTTGGTGCAATGAAGGACCATGGTCGCCATTTTTCGTAACTGTAGGAGGCACACGAAACGACAGCAAAGCCAAAGGCCACTGTTTTCATGGTGCTGATATTCTAACAAGCAGTACTATGTGCGTTGCTACTTATATTCTACGTTACGATCGCAGCTGTCCTGTTACTTTTTGACAAACCCTCGTACTTTTGCGGGCGTTGATTAAGAAAAAAATATCCATTTTCGAGCGTTGCCAAAACGGACGACATTCTTTCGGGTCCCTGATATACGTCATCGGAGTCGCTAATGCAAATTAGGAAGCGCTATTGTCCGTTAAGTAATGTAAATTTCTTTAAATTTCTTTGTGCAATGCCTCACTTTAAAGCTCCTTTAGCTAATACAGCTATAGGCTAATGCTAGCATTAGTTTCAAGCAATTCACCCAATATCTCTTCAAAAGGTCGCAGTAAAGAAGCAAGTCGTTTTCCAATCATAAAATAAATGCGAAGACCTAAGCGCATGCAATATCGCAAAAGTACAGCTCTCAAGAGTTACGTATTTACCTAAATGAGTACCAAATTATGCGTGATAAAATTCGGACGAGTCAGCAACGCTAATTCATCGGAAACAAAGCCCCAAATGGTTGTCGGCCGCTCTCCTTCCTGAATGAGTCTTTGAGCCGTGGTCTGCAGAGCACTCAAAGTTTGAAAAGTTTCAGGCTGACCATTCGGCCTCTGACTGGAAAATAGCCGAAGAACTTCGTAATACGGAACTGTTTTGTTCCTTCGGACGAAAAAATGACTTCGTAAAACTGTACAATTCGTTACACAGGACTTCGTTACAGAGAAACTTTCTAACATGCATGTGAATGGGCAAACGCCCAGGAACTGAAAAAAATTCGTTATATCGAGCGTCAACTGTACATTGATCTCTATTCCACATCGGAGCGCCGTCCAATCTCATCCCGCACCTCACGTACGTAGCAGTTCTTGCGTCCTGTCAACTCGTATGCATTCTGTCATTGAGGGAATATCTGCTGGTGTCTAGCGACGAAGATCCCTAATTTGGTGCTTCTCAACCTTTTTTATTATAAGGCATACTTTCGAGTTTGCTCGATCCTCGTGGCATACCGAACCAAATTTCGCAATGTCAATGTGAATATAATATTTTCATCACCCATTAATCAATGCGACCGACATTCGTCGGTCGTAGCTTGAGAATAATAAAACAGTGATGTTCTTTCTTTCCTATAATTCTGAAAATACCGCGGCACACCGGTTGCAAAGCACTGCCCTAATTGAACCTTTAGGGTTTAAGGGGTTCAATCAAGTTCCTCCTAATTGAAGCTCTCCGTCTCCATTTAGCATTTCTTGCGAAGAATACAGCAAGCATACACGTTGAAGTTACGCACCGTTTCAGAGATCCGATTGAATAGACAGAAGGGGAGGCTTCAAGTATGTATTTAAAAAATCAATACACCAGTACATAAATTAAAATATCGATCGAGGTGTTCCTATGCAGAAAAACCTTTAAAGACATTTACAAATAATATTTCTTCAATTTTAATAAATGCCAAAAGCTTCTGCAATCCCCATTAAATCCTGCGAGGGACCTAGACATAGGCGTTTTCATGTCTAGTTGTTGCTTAAAATTGATCTTTAGCCCATCACCCCCCCCCCCCTTCAGGGTCATTTCATACAGCTGCTAAATTGGGAAGGTAAACTATGGTTACCGGGAAGCAGAAGAACTTTCCACCTTTGCAAGGGAATATCACCGTTACGCCAACCAAGACCTGCCCATTCATGCGGACCTCAACAACCTGCTACCATCTCGTCTCAAATAAATGAAGCTGTTCTGGGTTACTGTAGATGCTTTCCATTGAAAGAACCGTGCAGCCTAGAGGACCAATGGAAAAAGACCTGGAACAATTCCCATGTCCCAAACAGAGACCTAGTCTTGAAGCCAGCTCAACAACCTCTAGGAGCATCACTTCCCCGCAAACAGTCGTCTACCATCAACCGTATCCGCGCAGGACACGGGTGGTGCGGCCACCTCTTCCATAGATGGAAAATAAAATAATCTCCATCATGTGATTGCGGAGCCCCTGATCAAACCCTGCAACACATCACAACGCATTGCCCAAAGAGAAAATTCTCAGGCAGTCTCCAGGACATACACCACCTGACATCTGAAGGACAATCCTGAATATCACACTTGGATATAGACATTTAAGATGCAACTTAATGTCCATACCAAAGGAGAAAAATAAGTCTCTTGGCCAACTTCTATCAATTCTCATGAGAATTTTTCCACTCGCCTCGAAGTCTATCGCTTTTTACTGCGGCCTTTATTGAAAATTGGGACCATTTCTTATATTCTGGGTCGATTTTCTCCTCCCACTGTCCAAAAATACAGGATTATTTGCACTTGTTCCATAGAGGGATGTTACAAGAATCCAATGGCACTAAGATTGCTTGTTGTCTCCAAGGGGATAGAGAACGCGAGACTTTAATTTCCAATTTGCAGATGATGACAGATGACAATGAGTTTATTGTGTTCAATGTCGTAGGCATTATTACACAAATATTTGCCGATTTGCATGAAACCTTGAATCCTCACGCGCAGTTCTTCCTTGTTGGACCGGACCTCCCTCTCGCTTCACTCTCCCATTGTTCCTTCGCCTGTCCCGGCACGCATGCACGCACCTCCCCTCTCGTTGCTTCTTTCCTCTCTTCGCCAGTCTCACTGGCTCCTGGTGCTGACTCTTCCTAGTAGAAGAGACGCTGCACTTCCCATGGGCGATTAAAGGCCCTGTTACACTTGGCGAGTACTCGCCAGCGATTGGGCGAGTGTAGTGTTACATTAAGAGAGTGCTCGCTAGCTAACCATTTACTCTCTTCAAAATGCCAGTCGTATATTAAATGAATGGGGAATTCGCTTTTTTGAACCCCTATGTACAGATGTCGATAAATATGAAATATACAAGAATGACTGCCCGCAGAAAGTACATGTTCTCATCAGTCACGGTGGATCTAGTCGACACTGTGATGGTACGCCAACTGTCAAAGTGACACTTAGGGTAATTGTATAGTACGTGTCCACTTGAGGAAAACAGTAAACATTGTTAATTTAGGCATGACCATCTCTCAGGGGCGTACGCAGGGCGAGGGGAGGGGGTGGTTGCGATGAGGCTGACGAACTTGGGGGGGCATTGTCAGGGGCATTGTCAGGGGGCAAACCCCCCCCCCCCCTGCGTACTACGTAGTTTACTGATGGCAGCCCCTGCCATCGGTATAGTACGTGTCCACTTGGTCAAGGCCGTCCACTTAAACCCACATTTACTGCGTGAAAAAAAAATTAAGAACTCTAAAACATCAAAAGCACTGAACCCTTCTTTCCAAGCCCGGGATGGATCATCACACTGGGTATTACCGTCTGATCTCAGCAAATATGTCCCGGAATTCTGATTTATTTTTATTATTTATTTTATTTATTTGTTTTTTTTTGGGGGGGGGGGGGGGGGGGGGGGGAAGGAAGGGGGAAATAGTGCGACAGAGGTGTGCTTGGCACCTAGCATCTCCCATACACGGGAAGAGAAGTCCAGACAGGAAAGGAGAAAAAAGGAGGTGAGAGAGGGGAAAAAAGAACCACGGATTGTACAGTATGCTGGCCATTTCAGGTACAATTTGGAAAAATCCCTCCACTTACCAACCGATTCACCTAGAAAGGCAGTTTAGGTGCCAACTGAATCGTGGGTCAGTCCATCACAAGATAGTCGCAGAGGAAAGTATCTCGTGGTTGTTGGCAGGTAAAGAGATATGCAGGAGAAATGCGGCCGATTGCTGCATGATTCTTCGACATGGCCTATCAAATCGTTCTTGGTCCGAGGAGAATCAACACATTCGCGCATAATTCGGAAGGGCCATTTTTCATAGTCGTCTCGAAGGATCTGAGTAGAACACTCGAAATATATTAATCTCGTTATGAAGATACTCAGCCCAAGTGGTGGAACTAATTCCGTATCCCGATTAGGTCTTCCTCGTGACTCGGTGATGCAAAAGATCTGGAAATGAGCCCTTGTTTTGGGAGAGAATGAGGCTAGAAATATAGAAAGCCTTTGTCCATGAATTTGGATGTATTTTGATCATTTGATCTCTCTGCATGCTGCTTTGGATAAATTGGATTCCTTATGAAGTTTTAGGACAACCTTTCATTAATGTCAAGCGAGTGACTTTTTTGCTTCTTGTTTGCATTTTAATGTCCCAAAAATGACAAACTGTGCAGACTAATTTAAATTAACCGGCAATTATAGTCTCGTGTTCTCTATCCCTTAGAGACAACAAGCAATCTTGGTGCCATTGGATTCTTGAAACATCCCTCTATGAAATAAGCGCAAATAATCCTGTATTCTTGGCCGGTTAGAAGAAAAAATCGACCCAAAATATACGAAATGACCCACATTTTCAATAAAGGCCGCAATAAAAGGCAATAGGCTTCGAGGAAAGTGGACGAATTCTCATGCAAATTGACACGAAGCTAGTAAAGAGACTTCGTAAGAGATCTATTTCAGGAAATTTTGAAATTCAGCCTCATTTGCGAGTAATTTCCGTTAGCCTCACGTCATTTCCGAAAAAAGTGGCATTTTCAGGTGGATAATTGAACTTCGAGGGAGAGGAAACTAGGCGCAACTCCGCAAAAAGATGGACCCGGATGGCCTCTAAACGCTAGAGCATGCTTTCGTCGACAGAAAATTTTTCAGTTCTGGAGTCATGGCGTCTCGAGAACAACAGATAAATGGATGTGTTTATAATTATCATTCAGAATGCTATGTTCCAAGGAGAATGGCGCAAATTTGACGTTTCTGCGACCAAGGGTTGGGGAGATACAGATTTTTAAAGAGAGGCATGTAAATCGTGACCTTTGACCTCAAATCATGACGTGACCCCGGACGTGACCTGAGAGAGCCAGCAATCGGCTCCAAAGCCATTTCTTGAGATCCCCTACAACAGGGGTGTCAATCTGCGGGCCGCGAAGTCTCTTCAACAGTTGGTTATGGAAAAGTACTGTAAATTTCAGACTGTTTGCATTAACGATCAGTTGTTAGGTTTTCTTTCGGCCCCTAATCACCCCTGAAGGCTTCCATCCGGTCCCCAGCTTAATCGAGTTTAACATCTTCCCTACAACTATTATAAAGTGAAACTTCGATCCAGGGGGGGGCGATTTTTAAGGCCAGTATCAGGTGGTACTCCACTTGATACAAGAACATCACTTCGGCAATTGGGTGGTTCCATTTCAAATCAGGCAGGGTCATGGTTTCCGTGCCAGGTCTTAGTCTTGGATTATTTCCAAAAAAAAATACACGTGATTCAAATGATGAAAAATGGTAACTTATTTACCTCTGTATCTGCAGTAGTTTCGGAGAAAAAATTCACAAGTGGAGGGCTCTAAATAGGGCGAGTTGTGAAATTCGTTTTCCCCACTTTCAATTTCCTGTATCTCCTAAAGTAATGTGCATTGATTCCTGGAAATAATTTCTCGCTTACTTGAATGTACGTCTTATGTAAATATTTGAGAAAAACCTAAGACATATTATTTTAAAAATTGACGAAACTGCTGAATTTTGCTCAATTTTTTCGCCGGTTGAATTTGTATCCCATCTTGAATCAACTATATTTTCATGAATTACATACATTTGTGCATCTCTTGTTGTCATTTGGCATTTTTATCATTAATGCTTAATTTGATATTAATTTACAAATTTTGTCCTTATCCGAAAAATGGGTGAAAAATAAAAAAACTTTTTCTCAAAAACTCCATCTTTGATTTTCTTCATTTCTTCCACGTTGATGCTAGAAGGCATCGGTTACAACGTGGTATAAAAATTTCCTCCTCGATTTGCCTCATTACCAAGTTATTGATTTTTGAGCATGCAAATTTTCCGACGACGTTGCGGGAAACAACGGTCACGCATTGATTTTTAGCCGTATGTGTCCAGCATGTAAATATTAATGTCAAGTGGCGATGATAAATTCGACAATATGTTCACATCTACCCTGATGCAATGGTCAAATTGCGTAGCATATGAAAAATGCTCTACCTAGACCACGTGATTCCTACTTTGTATAGCCGGCTTGGAGTCGCTCATACCGTCACCTGCACCCCCGACCTCGCCTCCCCTCCTACCCATGTCCTAATAGCCCACCTCAACCTCCCCATGAAGATTTCAGAGCCGGACTTCGGAGTGTCGTTTGTCTCAACGTGGAGGACCACCGACACTTCCTCGGAGCACACCACCGACCGGACCTTATCTCTAACGTGTTCGATCCTTGCATCGGGGGTTTGGCTGAAAGGAACCTGGGCTCCTGAATATTTTCCCATTGCTACCTCAAGATGCCTGACGTTCGAATTACCGACGATTAGAAGGACCTGTGCTTTCCCTCTCTCCTTCAACACGGCCTGATTATTTCCTGCCGACCAGACACCTGCTCTCTCCCCTCCTTCCGATTCTTCATCAAACAAGGAATTTCACAAGTCGCCCTTTTTAGAGCCCTGCAATTGTGAACTTTATTCACCGAAACTATTACAGATACAGAGGTAAATAAGCTACCATTTTTCATCATAATTTTTCATCATTTGAATGGTCATATATTTTTTAACATTACTGTTGGAATGGTGTACAAACCTATGTTGTTAACTTTTGAATATATGGTCCATGAGAGGTTTAGTTCCAGAGATATGACTGAAAAACTTTTTACCAGCAATAAAGGCAATAAAAATATGAAAAAATTACCATGGCAACATAAGAGACTACATTCAAAAGTTAACAACATAGGTTTGTACACCATTCCAACAGTAATGTATCCCAAAACTTCCAAAAATATAGCTTACCTATAGCTATATATACCTATTAAGGCAGGGGAAAATCCTGGTGGTGGTGGTGGGGGGGTTCTTATGTGGGCCTGACCAATTTTGCATCTTTTCATCTATGACCCCTCCCAATTAGGTCATTATGTGACACTTTTCAAAACTCATTATTGAATTCAGTTAGTACTCATCACAAGCTTTCAAATAGTAAATAATATGTACAGATTAGTGTGGAAATGTATGATACTTTTGATTCGAGAAAGTGGGTTATCATTTTTGATGTAGAGTGCCCCCTTAAGGCAAAATGATCCACCCATAAACAGTATAAATGGATGTTGCATGACTTAAGCAGGGGTGCTGAAATAAAAACTGACATGCATCTCAAAACCTTGTAACTGCCCAATGTTGATCACATAGTCAATGTACTTTTTTTTTTGCAAGAAAGAAAATGTGTTTCTCCCACAAAAAATAGGTTTTTTTTTTATTTTAAATAACCCTATACTTCCACTTAGGAAACAAGGACTGACTCCCTAGCCAGAGCCTTTGGATGGTTTGCCAGAATGCCTTGGTAATTGTGAGGAAATCAAATCCCATTTGCCAGCTGAATTTCTTAATTGCCTCCTTTTTCCTTGGCCACAGCTTGATCAGCTGCTATATAAAACATCAGCCACCAGTCCTGTTCACTTTGCCCTAAATCCAGCTACCCTCCACCAATACAACAAGCACACTTCATATTATTATCCACCTTCTTGCATTGCATACTTCCCATCAATAACTTTTCCATACAGGCACACTAAATTATTGAGTAGCAAATACTGACTAGTTATAATTTACTTCATCAAAAATGTTTATGAAAATATCAAAGGTTGAACAATGACTTCCTTGGCAAGTTTGTCCCAACAATATAACTTGATAACAGAGTATGTTGGTTCTATATTCATATGCAGAAAATCCAATGGCTATAAGTAACTGGAGCAAATCTTCATATGTCTTGATATTTCATATTTGACAAGCATTGGAAATACAAACTTTTTTTCTCTTCAAAGAGACATTACCTATCCCTAACTATCAACAATGATTCCCTTGATGCTACCTGAGAAAGCAGTCACCTTGAAAAGTTATCAGAACAAAGGATTTTGAATCATAGACGAGATCAACTAAGAGCCTGGGGGTGAGATGAGGGAGGAGTGGGCCTTACTAAGAATCATGCTGTCCCTGTTTCAGCTTTGGTAAACTCAACAGCAAGCACAGTAATATGATGTATGTTATTAGCCAAATTAAACCATAGTTAAGAATAGAGATGCAACGATATTTTATCGGTTATCGATATCGGCCGATATTACGTGAAGCCGATATATCGGCCTAAAACGATATATGACCTGCCGATAACCGATATTGAAATTACACCTGAAGTATGCCAAACGCTAAGTATGTAAAGCGAATTATGAATATTCTCACCTTTTTCCCATTAGACAACATTTCACTTGACTCGAACACACGTTCATGGGACGTTCCTCATGCATGAGTGTCAGTCAAGTGAAAAAATGTCCAACTCAAGTGAAAACACTGCAGAAGATTGAAAATGCCTAAATGACCCGTTTTAAAAAAAGTATGCCAAACGCTAAGTATGTAAAGCGAATTATGAATATTCTCACCTTTTTCCCATTAGACAACATTTCACTTGACTCGAACACACGTTCATAGGACGTTCCTCGTGCATGAGTGTCAAAGTCAAGTGAAAAAATGTCCAACTCAAGTGAAAACACTGCAGACGGTTGAAAATGCCTAAATGACCCGTTTTTTTTTTTTAAAAAAAAGAAGTATTAGGCTGCTGGAAATATAAGCATTTTTCCCCTTTGCATTGGGATTCCCCTGGGATTCGACCTTCACTGCCGCGGTTCCTCAACGTCCCACATCCAGCGATAGGAGCGCTCTGTGCTGGGCTACTCCCTTCCCAAGCACACTGGCGCTTTAACTAAGAAAATATACACTTGACTTGGCTAGGTTCGAGCCCAGGCCACCCTGTCACGGGACATAAGCTCACTACGCAGTCACCTGGGAAAGCGATAAGCGTCATCTACTTAACTCGGCCTAGTGCCATTACCATAACCTACTCCGTACTTTCTGCGAAAATAGACATCGCTTATGTTAGCGCGAAGAACCCAGGCCTAGATGGATCCCAAAACCTTCGTACAAAAATCACTAGACTATAGTCTGATTTCAACTCTTTCGTGCCCAGAAGTTCCATTTGGAACAACCGATTTTCAAGATTGTTTTTCATCTTTATATTCATGTTAGGACCGTGCCGATGGCCACATTTGGCCGGTAGACTGCTGGCGCATTTTGAACTCGTACTCATTGACCGATGCCGGAGCTGATGATGATTTATACTCTATAGATTGCGAAAGTAACACGAAATCGCATACGAATTCAAATAGGCCTGTTTGGAAGCCTTACGATACTAATCAATGAGTCTCCTGAAAACGATAGTGACCACTTTGAGACCTTTCCAGCCTGTCTGTCTGCGTCCGTCATGGTTACCTATTGCTGATATGAGGGCTTAACGGCACTACTCGCTAATGCACAGCATAAAAGGAGATGCAATTATTTCACGGTCTTTACGGCTGTTTTCCTCCACCAGTTCCTACAATCGGGCTGAAACACAGGAAGTCCTCGATTTACGTCATGGATGCGTTCCCGGAAAACACGACGTAAAACGAAACCTATTTCCCCATGGACTAAATTATATACAGGAAGTCCTCGATTTACGACGTCACATCGGAACGACGCAACGAACACGTTAGCGACGTTATACCGAAACGACGTAAATCGAGGACTCCTCGCATGATCTGATGGATCCTTTTTTTCTGGGAGAGGCTTTCAGCGAGACAGGCAACAAACCGCGCTCACACTCACTCAGTTTTTTTTTTTTTTGCATTTTGCCCTCTTTAAGGCTTCGGCATCTACAGCTTCCAACCTTACCGTAGCCGTGGCGTCAATGGTGCAACACCAGAGGCGAATCTCTGTGGTTGTCAATACGTCGGTGCAGCCCAAATTTATAAAAAATATTAAATTCATAATTTATATTCGAATATTTATAATATAATACATTACATAAACATTTTTGTAGATAAAAACTTCTGTAATATAATAAATATGATTGATTGCCTTAGAAATTTTCCTGAAAAGCAGTCATGTTCGCATTTCATCTTCATTGAAAATTACCTGATGTATTAACAATTTGTCAGTCGTGTCTGTCTAGGTGTCCATTAGAGGTACAAAGGAGGGAACTTTGACATTCTTTGAACTGAGTGCTACTTTGAAGAAAAAAAAAAAGAATTGCTATTCCACCTTATTGCAAGTTCTAGGATGGAACATAGGAAATAAAATGCCTGATGCAAATCCAATGTAACATTTAAAAAATCCACATTGAGGAGCCTGGCTTCAGCATGAAGAAAACATTTCTTTTCACTATTGGAGAAATGGCAAAAGCATGAGGTGCACCACTGGTGCACCTCAAGCTTTCCCCATTAGACCTGGTCCCAAATAAAACTTAAAAGTGGAAGGAATTAATGCCTGAGGGTGGATTATTGAACAGAGAACAATCTGGTAATGCAGCTTTATTCTAGGGAAAACACATATTTCCTGGAAATATGTGTTTAGCAGCATTATCAGATAGTTCACTGTTCAAAATCCACCCTGAATGTGGAAATATAAATGTATATATAGATATCGGTATCGGTTCTTTTCCAATATCGCAATTATCGGTATATCGGATATCGGCCAAAATTCAATATCATTGCATCTCTAGTTTTATATTCACAAAAAAAATTTTTATATTTGACCCAAGTGGCCATTTCTTTGATGAATTCCTTTTGGAGTTATAAGAATCACCTTGAATGGAATTTTTGGTATTTTTAATATGTATTTTTTAAACCTCTTCTCTTTGCCCTTCTCTCTTTGTAGAAGCCGAGAAGAAGATAGGTTTTGAGATGCAGATCTGCTTGGCTTCAAGTGATGCCAGTGCCACATGGGTTCAGTTCCCTTCTCATTTGAGCCTCCAGTATGCTAGTCGCACATTCAAGGTGAAGGTCGTACCAGATGACCTTCAACCCGGTTGCCATTTTACTAGGTATGACTTCCACCAATTTTGGTTTTGGCTTGCCTACTGTCATATCCTGGACACATCTCTATGAAATTATTAATGGATTAAAAACTTATTTTCTAAGGTTTTAACTTAACTTTTTTTCTAAACTTATTAAATTTACTTATTTGTTACTTTCTGTGCTAAGTCTTATCATGTACTCAAGCTTTATTATCTGCTGATGTGCCAGCATGCAAAAGATCAAAATTCCCTTTCCAGCATCATCGCCTATGATGCCAAGGATCCCCGGAAGGGGCGTCTCTTTGATGTGCCTGTCACGGTGGTCAAGGCAAGAAAGGTCACTGAAGAAATGAACTTTGAACTGGAAATCCAGGATATGTCATTCTCCCAGGGAACTGTGCGGAGGTCCTTTGTCATCGTGCCAGATCATGCATCCTGGGCGAGTGAGTCCTTCCCCTTTACAATTTTTTAATTACTATGTTGCAGAATTCACACCATTTATATAATTTTTTTAATTTAGCTAAGTTGTGCCACCAGGAATCCTGCATTTTACATTTTTGGCATGCATCCCAACCAGTATATGCGTATGGAGGTCCTGCTCATTTTTTTTTATTACATTGTGCATGGAATTGTACAAAGAAATTTTCTTTTTCAGGGGTAGAGTTACTAGAGAGACAGCAGACAACATGTGGTCCTGGTACTAGAAATTCCCCTGGGAAGAGTGGGAGTGGATCAGGCACTCAGTATGTCCTTCATGCCATTCAG